>CM050171.1:27056385-27091385 GCA_027410445.1 Discoglossus pictus
CCTAATATAAGGAAGATAGAAGGGGATATGTCTGAGGTTGCAATGCTAAAGAAATACAAATGATGTACATATGGACTCCCAGTGATGGGTAATTATTTCCAACAAGAGAAAGGAGTTGGAGGTTGGGACCCTTACCATACAATGTTGCCATATGGGAGGTTGCACTGTTATCATCGTACATCTTTTTCTAGCTGTACTACCCTCCGTGGCACCTATGTGGCAAGGTAGATGGGCTAATTCTTATAGTTGTAGAACATTATAGACTGAAGTTCCCATGATTGGTCAAGTCATAAACATCATTGCAATATAGTAATTCATAGTAATACAGTTGGTCAAGTTTGGGCAAGTTCTGTCTTTTCACATACACATGCCCACATAAAAATGGTAATAGTGATGTTTAATAACGGAACATTTAAGTTTATGTGTCAAATATCTATGTGACTAATACCATTTTTCAACTAGGAATGCTTTTCTTCTTTATTAACCCCCATTGCTAATCCTAATTAATTGCTATTGATAAAGAGCCTCATTCAATTCGGGGCTCGCAACTCGATCGCAGACAGTCAAATGCAGGCTCCATTTGGTCTACTTTTGCGATGCTATTCAATTGGCTGGACCTGCAAGTTAGGCGCCTGTCCCAAAAACCTGTCCCGGAAACCATGCTATCAACAGTAGCATTTGCGGGCTTGAACATGATCGCTGACGCAAGGCCATAACTCAGGGTTCAAGCTGGTATGACTTTGAAATCCAACCTCCATATTTCATTGAACTCCTATGGGCTTGAACCACGAGTTACAGCCTTCGGTCAGCGAACATGTTTAAGCACGTAGGACTTCAATGAAAAATGGAGGTTGGATTTCAAAGTCCTACGGCTTGGAGGTTGAAGCCTGTAGGACTTCACATTGATTGCCGTGATCAATATAACACGAAGATTGAACATGAAGTAAAGTATTGGAGAATGTTGTGCTATTAATTATAAGACCTAACATCACTTTCACTCTTGATAAAAGTACAGTATTGCTTTTTTATTTACTTTTAAAGTGCTCCGATTTGTCATTAAGCCCTTTGCAAGACCTCCTTTGTGCCATTAACTTGTGGTTAGATATTTGCTATTTGCAGGCTTGATAGAGGAGGAATCGGAGCAATTGAATAGCGATTTGCTATTTTAGCGTTCGGGACTCTTGCGGCCCTGAAAGATCTAAAGCTTGGCGAGCATTAACTTGCGATTTTACAAATGACAATGGATCTCATTGAATCGCAGCTCGCAGCACGTAAGTCGATCTCAAATGGAACGCAATTGAATAGCAAAATAACTTGCGACCTCCACTTGCGAGCCCAGATCTCAAAATAGGAGCAATTGAATGAGGCTCAAAGTCATTACTGCAGATGGTGGATCTTTCAATGAATGTATATATAAACTAAATCCAAGTTCTATATATATTTTAAAACACTTACATTTTTTTAATTACAACCAGTTGCCATTATGTTTATTTCCATACTTTTCATCACTTCACAAAATGGGACCTTTTCAGTGTCAGTTTTACTGTTTCATTTTCCCATCTATGCACTAACCAGATGTATGTCCTATTACACATCAACATAAACTTGAATTTTGCAGGATAAATTTGTATTGAGACTTTAGAAATGCAGTATTAAAATTACTGTTAATTAGTAACATATTCATGCGCAATATATTTTTCATTAATATCATTAAATTCTGCACATCAGCAAATCTCGCCTCATTAGATATTCACATGGTGTGATCTAAGCACTGATGCCATTCAGTAGAGGAAAAAGACATTCATTTTAACTGTGTATATTTTAGGACCTGTATATGATCCTCTTTGTCCTTCGTGATGCATAACTGTCCTTCTACAATGAAAGGGTTAACATTATCTCATATAGGTCTATGTAATAAACGGCTTATAGTTAAAGGACCATTGAAACAAACATATTTAAATAATGTTCTTTTAGTTTTTGGAAAGTTTAACATAATTATATATAATCTTTAAATGATATCAAATTATGTTCCAGTTGAGGTTGACATTTGATTTTGTTTCTAACAAGATTAGATACCTGGGAAGAATAAAAGTAACTTTGCATGCAGGTAAGATCTGTATTCATTTTTATTATAATATCACTTGACAATAGGACTAAATTGAAGAGCAAGTCCCAGTTTGATGACTCTTCGAATTAGGCTCCAGGTCAACTAGAAGCAGACGATGGAAGTGGCCATAATACTGCTAAATTTCTGCTGGAAGGGGTGTGGTGTCAAATTCAGTCAGATCCATTTATCTAACAAAGCCTTCTGGCCTACCACTGTTCCCTCCTCCCCACCCCTCCTTCAAATGATAGATAATTTAAGACACAAGGTATGTAATAAACAGAAAATGGATCTTAAAAAATCTTTAAAAAATCTGCCCCCCACCCCCAAAATAAAATACTTTGTGGTAATGGCTTACACAGCTACTAATGTCTTTAGTTTGTTAGATACTTCACAAACAAGTGCATTTTTTCTTCAATAACAGTGATCCTATTGTATAGGGATTAGTAGCTGAAAACTGTGTGTTTGAGTCATTCAGTAGTGTCCAACCTCATGGACTATAACACACCAGGCACATCTTTATGCCCATGGTCATGCTGATCCACTTGGTTTTCATGGCAGAGATACTGGAGCGGGTTGCCAGTTCTTTCTCCAGTGGGCCGCAGCATACAGCACCTGGTATTCCTAGGTGGTCTCTCATCCAAGTACTGAAGAGGCCCAACCTCGCTTGACTTCAGGGTGACGTGACCATGGGTGTAGGAACTGGGGGGGACAAATTCCCCCCAGATTTTTCTCTGTTTGTATGTATGTATATATAAGCTATTTTACGGCCTGTATATACAATGAACTGTATCCCCCCAGAATTATTCTGGCTCCTACACCCCTGGGTGTGACCTCTTGGTTCCCTGACTGGCATTGAACCCAGATTCACATTAATAAATACCTGTAATGAACAGACTCATTAGCTCTTAAGACGTATTATCAATGGCAACTTGTAAGGTAATACAAGTGACCATGCAATATGAATAAGAAGCCGGTCTCATTTGAGTAGTTAACTAAAGTTCTCTGAGTTCAATCATTTATCTAAAAATAAACGACCACTAAAAGGCTAATGGCTGCCTTCAGGTCTGGATAAATGAATTGTATAAAAGTAGTAGGCTACGTTTATATTTATTAAATATGAAGCTGAGACTAACTATTTGGAATCATTTTCTATGACGATATCTACTGGCAGCAAGGAGAAAGGAGGAGGAATAACTGGGAGTTGCACAAGTCAACATAACCCTTAAACTTGACAAAAGCCCATTTTTTCTGATATTTTAGAAGAGCACAAGTAGTTTATAGCTTGTATCAATTTTGTCCAACCAACCAGGACAAATACAGACTTCATCCCTTATTGCCTTTGTCATGCAAAAGAATATTTAATATTTGGGGTTTCCCTGTGCCTTTAAGTTCTTGGCTCGTGAATAGACTCTAGTAGTTTTCTTTTCTAGGACTGATTGGATGTTAAAAAATAATCCTAAAATCCCAGACGCTGCGCTTTATCTCTGGTACAGACAGAGGGTAAGATAAAAATAGATCCAAAACAACAAATATACAGAGATTGTATCAGTGAAAGCCGTACAGTGCGTGGTGTGGGAACCACGTACAATGATGGGTGTTTGTGAGTAAGGGGGGCTGTGTGTTTAAACAGATGGCAACAAATGGTATAAAATTATATACCCATAATGTCAGTTCATAACATTTTGTTCGACATACTTGATTTAATCGCTTAGCTGACGATTTTGCTTTTGGGCCCATATGGTGGCAAATGGCAAATGAGCCCTCTTTAGAGTACAGCTCCAATCTGGCACTTTTATCGCTGAGATAGAAGGAAGCCGTAAGAGGGAGACATGCAGGGAACATGCCGGGTGGAGGAAAAGTAGGAAGGAGGGAAGGGGAGGATAATTACTTCATAAAAAGCAAGATCTAAAAGAGAAAGATTGAGTTGTAGAATGGGTGCAGCTGCTAACTTGCAAACAGCACCCTGCTCTGTATATAAGCAGGTAACCTACAGTCAACAGTGCTATAATATCCATTCATTGGAAATCAAGTTTGTGCATTGTCAACTGTTTGTTACCCTGCTCTATTACTATTACTAAAGGTACTTGGCATGTGCGTCATTGGAGCATTACAAGAGTTGACATCTTACTTTTTAACCTTCATATTTCATAGGAATTAATGACCGCAGCAGAAGAAAGAATTGGAATCAATATTAAAAAGTTATTGTAGGGTTCCTTAACTTTTTATCAAAAACATCAGTATTTTTACCCTTTTTCTTACATTTTGCTTTTTCTTATATTCTTCTTTAAACTGAGCAGAAATGTTATATATTCTGTCTTACTTCTACAACACTGTGCTGGTGGCACTATAAATAATGCTATCAAATAATACTATAAAAACAGCCAGTGAAAGAGACCATTTGTTCAACTACTTTCTTGTACTCAACATCTTCCTACAACTAAATAGAAAAATGTATTTTAATAATTGTAGAGTATTTGGTTAAAAATGAAATCAAGTTTATCAAGTCCTATTGAAAACAAATACACAATAAACATCAACAACAATTACTATAGCGTTATATCAATCACTTAAATGTCTCCAGGAGACAATTTAAATCCATGACATTAACATACAAAGCTGTTAGTGCCATGACAATGTCATTGTCATATCTCTTAAAGGGATATGAAAGTTTCATGGATTAATACATTTCTGCACTCTATAGGCAAAAAGCAGCCTATGTGTATGCAGCACATATCATAAAACATTTTATTTTTATTAATAACTAAAAATCCCTCTAATGATTATGTTGACACATCCTGGTGGCATGCAGCATCAGGGCAGCAATATTAACCCAATATTAACCAGCTGTTACTTGCTCAGCCAATCTCCTTGCAGCCTCCTCTCTGTATGTCATAAGCAAAACATGGCACACTGCATATATACACTACATATCCCAGCCTGCTTTGCACCACAAACAGGAACCCCAGAGTTAATTCAAACATTTCAGCTAACCTGATTGGCCAAAACAAATCATTTTAAAATTCATGCTAATTTAGCCGGGGTTTGGAGGGTGTTAACCCTGATTTCCAACTGACAGAGATTTTGTTGACTTCAATGTATGGGATGTTTTTTTATTTTATGAAATGTTTGCATACACTTCTAATTCTCCTCTATCAAATGCATTCATAATCCAGCAAATATATATATTCCTTTAATGCTCCCCTAACTGCCCCCTTCCATCTGCACACAACCTACATCCTTCATTCACTCTTCCTCACCCTTCTATCTATAGAGCGTCATCTATTGTGTGAATTCCATACATCACTCTCTGATACTATATATATATTTTTCTCAGCTTTCAAACCACCTAAAAGCACATTTTTTTAGAAGCCTATCACATCCTTAATCTCTACAACCCAAACAACCTTTCCAGTTAACCCCTACCCAGAGACACACAGTCAATGGCTACAGCAGTTCCAGTCTGTTGACGAGACCCCTGTACATTAGGTAGCCCCATGCACTTATCTCACTCTGTCAGTCTTCCATTAATTGTAAGCTCCGTGGAGCATGGATCTCAACATCCTTTTTTAAATGGTATTAATTGCATTTTTGTTATTAGTCTTTCCATTTACTATCCAGTTTGAATTTCCTGTAGTACTTGTAAACAGTGCTATGAAAAAGTTGGCACAAATGAAGGGCAATACTAAAAATATGGGTACAAATGAGCAACAAGATTGAGAAAATCTGTTTTGATCTGATATACAATGCAAATGGTGAGTTTTCTGGAATCACTTGAGATATGTATTGCAGGAACATTGGCCTCTATTGTATTAGTACAGTAGCATCTGATATTACCCATTCTCGGAACTCCCTCAGCTTTATAATCCTAAGTACCAGAGCTAATCCATGGCTCCTGGGGAAAAATACAAAAAAGTAGGTAAAATAGGTGTGTTAGGCCCTAGTAGAGATACTGAAGAAAAATAAAGCAAAATGAAATGAGAATGTATTCCCATTTAGCAATCAAAATAGTTCAACCAATTCAACACCAGTATATTTATATATAGTCATCAGAGACAGTGTGTAGTGTATAGTATCAGAAGACAAGGCCAGCCAGAGAATGGGTGCCCCTTTTGGGCTAATAAGAAGGATAGTGATGGCAGAAGTATTTTTTAGGGTGGCCACTAGTTCTTGTTTGGATTGTCAATATCTTACGTAGTAAAACACATCCATCACAGATCAACATTTCCTTTCTTTCTGTGAATTCTTCCCAAAATGTGCTTGGCCAAGTCTTAATTGGAGTTAGTGGGCAGCTTCTTGACGGTCACTGTTCAAGGACTGTCCATAATATATGTAAAACAAAAATGAGGGGGTGGGAAAAGAAGCACATCTTCTCCTAGAAATAACAAAAGGAGATCAATTTCACATTTTACAAACTCATGAACATGAGCTATAGGTATTATATAGGGACAGGTCCAAGATCTGGTCCACCGTATCCTTCTGTCCAAATGGCTGGTGTTCCATGTATCTTCTCAGTGCTTGATGAAGAGAATAGACATCTATATAATGTACCCAATGTATTTGGAAATGAACTTGTTCCTGCACGTGTTCACCTTTTTTATATTTCTTTTTTTAGGCCTGTTTAGGTCTGTTTTGCATCCTTCTGCACAGTTTAAGGAAGACGAACCCAGGCAATGTAGTGTGGGTGGAAGAAATTCATGTATGATAGCAGAGGTTCAATTAGCCAGTCATTTATTTAGTACAGTTAAAAAAGGGAAGTAAATAGGTACAAAACTTTATGTAAATACATAAATATAAACAATAGTAAGATAAATTAAAATCAGATATGTTTGTATCACCGTTTTTTAAAAACTTAAATTGCTAAGATAAAAAAGTAGTATATATTATAATAATAATAATAATAATAATAATAATAATAATAATAATAATTGAACAGCCGCATGCTTGCCCAGTGTGTTCCCTTTAGTGTGGGTTCCTGGAAAAAAAAAACTATAAACTAACTGACTTACACCCGGGGGGGTTTGGCAAAGATCTCTTTAACCCCAACGTGTGCTCATAGCCTGCTCGCTGGAGACTCTGAGTCTTAACCTCAGTAGTCTCCATAGCAATGCTGTAGAATGGTACCCACTACGTGAACACACTACACTAGCCCTAACATCTTCCCATATCCCTATATATGTATATGGCAGGGAAGGTGTTAAATAATAATGCAATCTAATTCAGGGGTTTTGTGACACCTCCATCATATGACTCACTACCCCCTATGAGCCAGGACATCTACCCATATTCCCCTCCTACCCAATGCCTGCTATAGGTTTGGGGATTTCCCATTTCTACCCACCAGCCCCTATGAGCCAGAGGATCCCAGGCTGCCCCCTTTATACCAGGGAGCTCTTATGAGCTAGGGCATCCCCAATGTAAAGTATAACCATGGGGGTCCTTGTAGACCCCCCCATGGGACCTAATATGAACCCCATACCAAGGGTGTCCTCCTCAGGCACCCAAGGCAACTACCATTTACGCCAATACCACGAGAGTCTCATGGTATATTGAATTATAAACATAGGTGTCCCTATGGACCATCATGGCACCTAATATTAACCATCATACCACAGGCGTCCTTAATGGACCCCCATTGCAAATTAATATTTAACACCAGGCACATCTTTTATTATGTCTCTGGTTGTGCTTATCCATAAAGGTTTCTTGGCAAATATACAGAAGTGGGTTGCCAGTTCCTTCTCCAGGGGCTCACGATTTATCTGACCTATATGCTATGACCTGCCCATTTGGGTGACCTTACATGGTATAATGAACTTGAGATTGATGGAGCTCAGAGGGGCAATTGCTGACAGATTTACCTGGCATGTTGTGGTCCATAGGGTCACGGAGAGTCGGACACAACTGAACGACTAAACAACAACATGCCACATTGAAATACACAAGACCTTCAACATAGCGATCCAGAAGGAGGTTCCAGCTCTGCAATGTCATTTTCTTGAAGTGGTATCCAAAATTGTACTCCGTATTCTAAAAGAGGGTCTATAATGTACTTATAGAGCAGGGGTCACCAAACTTGGTCCTGGAGGGCCGCACCCAGGCCTGGATTTTTGGATATCCTTGCTGCAAACAGGTGAGACTATTGCTTCTTCAGTCATCCTGATTGACTCACCTGTGCACAGAAAGGAAATCCTCAAATCCAGGCCTGGGTGCGGCCCTCCAGGACTGAGTTTGGTGACCCCTGTTATAGAGGGTCTATCGTGTACTTCCCTGGCTTCTACACGCCTCTTCATGCATGCTAATATATTTCTTGCCTTTGCAACTGCTGCTTGGTATTTATCACTGCTACTTATGTTATTGTCCAAACACTCCTAAATCTCTTCCTCTCTCTGATACCCCTTAGATTTGTTCCATTTATATTATAAATTGCATGCTTTCTTTCTTATCCAAATCCATAAATTGACATTTATTTGTTTTAAATCTCATCTGCCATTTAGCTGCCCAATCACCTAATTTATGTAGCTTGTTTGCATTAAAAAAAATTATAAACTACATGAGTTAATAAATTGCACTTTTAAAGGACCACTCTACTCGACTAGAGGGCAATTTAGAGGGAGTTTGTAATTTATAGTCCATTCATGAGATCTTGCCCCTGTAAGCTAAATAAACAGTTTGCGTGCTATAAAAGATAACACTGCAGCATTTTAAAACAAAAACAGTAAAATGAACAAGCTGTAATGAATACGTTCAGGATCCTAATGCATTTTATGTATAAATGTATTTTTATTTTCCTTACAGATGTGACAATAACCCTATACAACAAAGTAATATTGGGATATGGTAACACAGATTGCTATACAATTTGGTTGCATGTGTGCAGTAAACACAGAACCAATTTCTCTATTCCTAGAAAAAAAATTACACTGCTTGAAATTGTTTTGTACATAAAGGCAGCGGTGATCAATTACTTGATACAAATCTTATTACTCGGGGATCTTGTAATTGTAATCAAATTTTAATAGTTGTGGAACATGTATAGCCTTGATTACTCTTGATTAAAACTACTTATTAAGTTTTGACTAGCGGCTGAAATTCCTGCATCCAATCTAAAAGCTTCTGTAACAGAACGAGTTTGCTGAAAATCAGATTATATTAAGGAAAAAAAAAAACACTTGGGGCAAAATGCGGATTTTTAAGAAGTTAAATAATCACTCTAGAGCCCTAAGAAGAAGGGCTAGCTGTTTTAATTAGGCATTGATCATTAATAAAATTTGTATTGAATTAGAAAATATTCAATATTAAACTTAATTTCAATAATTAGGCTATCAACCACCAGTTGGGTTGATGGACTTTAAATATATAAGGTGATCAAGAAGGGGTCTTTGGTAAAGTGATAGGTCTAAATGTCCTTAAGACCAAGCTTATAAGATAAGTTCAGCTTCCATCTAGACAAAAAGTTTCCTCCAAGGCATGGGAAACCACTCTAATACACCCACTTTCAGCCAATAAAGAGCATTGATTTGATACAATCTTGTACCTGATAGTTTAACACAGACTGGCAGTCTTGGAATGGCTAAAGTGGTCCAAACATCTCAGACTACTATGAAGGTTACATTACCCAGTTAGGCAACTTCTCGTTTGGCCACCTCCTGGGATAAGTGGCCTCCTCGCAGGATGGGAGTACAGGTAATTAATTAATTTATGTATTTATCTATGTGTGTGTGTATATATATATATATATATATATATATATATACCTACACAAATTATTTAAATGTACTCCCATCCATGCGAGGAGACCACTCATCCCAGAAGGTGGCCAAAAGAGAAGTTGCCTAACTGGGTAACGTAACCTTCATATTAGAGATGCTTGGACCACTCTAGCTGTTCCATGACTAGTGGGCATCCAACAAAATGGAGCACTTTTTGGACAATATGAGCAGCTGTCCATGGTCCTGATACTGGGACTTCAGAAACATGCAGATAATGTGAACTTCATAAAAGGACTCTGCCACCCCAAAATCAAGTTATTTTTAAGGTTATTATTGAAGAGCTTGACTTGCTATATGTTGTGTTATCCCTTTTTCTAAAGTGAATCAACCCTGGGAAATTTCATGTTGTTGTTTATGCATTTATATGCAAATGTACAGCACTGACATATTAATTAGCTTTCTTATGTGCTAATTAGGAATACAGTGTTTATGTCTGTCTCTGCAGTGGCCAAAATAAAGACCTGCAATGTTAGCCAACTGATTAGATAACCGTGAGGCATGAGAGGTACTGCCTATTCAGATAGCATGTCAACTTAGCTCTGAAAGACTGCCATAACAAAGTAGAACTTTCCAATAGGACTGAATAGAGATCAGCCTCTATTAGGATAACTCTTGCTCTTAGGTTGCAGACAGACTTGATATTGAAGATGGAAATGGAGCACATGACACAAGCAAAGGTTGCTAAACTAAAGATATTTGAAAAAAATATTTCATGCCTAATACTTATATAGATGCTAATATATTTTTACATACTTCAGAAACATGTGTTTAACCCAAACTACACTGGTCCTTTAATTGGAAGTTGTGTATGTGAGAGGAGCGTTTACATTTCTGGAGAGTTTTGGCTGCTTCCTGCTTCAGGACCAGTGAGGGGGAAGAGGTATGACGTCAATTTCAGTCTTATCCAGTTATCAAACAAATTATCTGGATTTCTGCCTGTTCCCACCACCCTCAACTCTTCCTCCACTGACAACTACAAATACTCCTTCCCCATCACCCTGCTCTCAGGATGTGATGTCACTTTACTATTAAAGAAAGTTTGCCTTAAAGATTTCACCTTAATAAGAGAAAAGGGTTCTTCATAGTACGGGCGGTTATATTGTTGAACTTACTACCAAATGACATTATGACAGCAGATACAATAGATAACTTTAAAAAAGGGTTGGATATATGTTATATTAAAAATGGCTTACACGACCATGAGCCTGATTCAATTGAGCAATTGTAAGTTACTGGAGCCTGAAATGGAGCCCGTAAGCTAATTTGCTATTCAATTGGGGTTTTTTTGGAGCCAAAAATGGCTTACGTATTGCAGGCTTGAAAACTTTGCGGTTGTTAAACCCGGAACTTACTGCCTCCCAAAGCCTTTGATATTTCAAGTCCGCAAGAGTTCCAGTCAAAAATCGCTATTCAATTGCTACAATTCCCCAAGCCTGCAAATGTTTTCACACCCGTAAATGGCAAATGTAGAAGAAAATCCTACGGGTACCAGATATGGCAAATTTAAAAGGGCTCTATTTAAGCACACAGCATATTTTTTTATAGAAGTTTTTAGTTAGTGAAGAAGTTGCTTTTGGATAGAAGTTCACTAACTAAAAACTTCTGTAAAAATGTTGCTGTCTGCTTAAATAGAGCCCTTTTAAATTGTCCGAATCACAATTTAATAAGGCTGCTGATCTGTAAATGCAAGTATTAAATCAATACTGCACTTTAAAAGATGGTAAAAGCGATGTTAGGTAATAGAATTAATTGCACAACAGTCTCAAGCTTGTAGATCGGCAATAAAAAATAATTTTATTTTATGTATCATTTTGGTGTTATATCGATCTCGGGAATCAATGAGTTAATACATATCAGGGCACCCACATGGACTAGAACTGTATTGGAATTCATTTTGTGTTTTGCGGTTTTGCTAATTGATTGACATGTAACCTCCATGTTTTACTGACCTAATGATGACGGTCTCATTTTCTATTGCCTGTTTCTAGATGGGTAGTTACGGCCTTGCTTAAATGATCATGTTCCCGCCCAGAAATGCTACATACGAGTGCAGGGTTTACGGTTTTGGCTTTCGGCACGTAATTTGCAGGCAATTTTAATTGAATAGCATTGGAATTGTAGCAGAGTTCAAGCCCGCAGCACGCCCGCAGACATAGGGCCTGTACACCGCAAGATGCGTGCCTCGAATTGAATGAGGCTCTATGTCAGTTAACTAGAATGGATAGGATATTGATACGACTGACAGATCTTGAAATCAGGAAGGATTTTTTTCCTCTAAGGAGGCAAGTGGCAGGGATACAAGGTTTTTTTTTGCCTTCCTCTGGATCAATTTACAATTCATAAAATATAAAGATCTGAGGAGATCTACGAAGGTTGTACTTCATGGACTAAGAGTCTGTTACTGTTAGCTTGAATATATATCTCCCATAGGAACTCATATACGGCTGACTTGGTCCTACAGGAGTTCCTATGAGAGACATTACTAGCTATTGTATCGTCCTGCAGAAGAGCTCATCTAGGAAATGATGTACTCATAGCCGGGGGGTTTGTCACATAATGGAAAATACCTTATGAGACTCGCACGGGTCCTTATGTTTTATGTAAGCAGCTCTACGAGTATGAAGCAGCGAGTCAGAGCCAATAAACACAATAGCCCTCATGGCAATCCCAGTCAAGTTAAAAACGTCAGTAACTACGTCTACATAAAGTCTATAAAGTGCATGCATGTTACCCACACAAATGTAGCATAGTTACATAGTAATTGAGGTTGAAAAATACTTTAAGTCCATCAAGTTCAACCTTTTAAGATCTCCTTTGATCTGCAATATGCAGATTAATTGTTAATTGATCAAAAAGAAGGAAAACAGTGCCTTGACTGCGCCATACTGCAAAAAAAAAAAAAAAGACTTGTTGTTCTGGCAGGTTGTAAATGTATTTGCTTCAGTGAAGCTGTGAGCTAAATCATGTAGGGTTACGCAAGATGGGCAGGTTAAAGCAAAGAGGTCAGACAAATCGCAGTCCACTGGAGAAGAAACTGACAACCCTCTCCAGTATCTTTGCCATGAAAATCTTATGGATTAGTACAGCCAGATGCAAGATGTGCCTGGCGTCTTCATTTCATAGGGTCACGGAGAAACGGACACTAAACAACAACAAAAATGCTTCATTAGGCTGTTTTTTGTCTGGTTACTGGATCCTAAAATGTCTTGTAAGTGTTCTCTTAAGGAATTGATCTTCTTATGTCCAAGGTTGACTTTATACGTAAGGCTTTGTCTTATTACAAGCACACGCAGAACAGGTAGCATTTCCCAATAGCTCCTGAAGGATCCATGTAATAGCACATTAGGTATCTTCACCTGGGATATGGGTCTAGGAAGTGGAGGTGGGGACGGGACAGATTTGTGTGTTTATGTGTAGAGAAGCAGTTGTGTGGTATTTTTATACTATATGGGGTATCCCCCTGGATTTTCTTTGGCTCCTACACCCGGGCAGGAACATTTCCCACATAGCAATCACTCATAAGACTTTATATGTAATGGCTTGATATGGGCAGCATGGAAGCTATGTGGGGCTTTCCTGAGCTTTTGACTCGCCAGATATCCTATGGAAGCCATATAACTGAGCTCTATGTAACTATAAAGTCTCCAAAAAATCATATTTTCCCCCAAAATATTTTTATGCCCATGGCTCACACAGCTGCTACTATTGTTAGTTTGGTACATACTTGACAAACAAGTGTCTTTTTTCTTGAACTACAGTGGTCCATCACAATGCTCAACCGTATCACAGCAAGGAACTGGTTAATTGTATTTGTGAGCGCACACACTGTACAAACAACATCTCCTTTGCGAAAAAAAAAAAGTATTTTGCAGGCTCTGTCATGTTAAACAAGTATCTGTTAGATTAATGCCAAGTTATATAGTTATCTTCACCAAAAGCATTAAACTGAATATGTCCAAAACCAGCTACGAGATGCTATAAACAGGCAATTTTTATATAGGAAATTTCACGCCCTGATGCTAACAAAATTGTTGGTCTCACTGTTTGCAGTATTTGCCTGCTCTGTTTTTTAAATCTGCGTTACAAACACTGATTTACCACCCTGCACCCTAGGGCTCTATGAAATCAAATGGTTTGTGCTTTTTTTTTTTTTTCCAGCCTTTGTGCGAATCTGGGAATGTAAATACTACAATAAGTCATTTCCGAGCTCTCATTTACCCCCTGCCGGCAGTTGTATGTTGCGCCATTTTGTGCATCAGGCTCCCGGAATTGTAAATGAGATACGAATGGAAAGTCCGAAACTTACGTTAAGATGAGAAGGGAAAGGGAAAAAAAGTGTTGAAGCAGCCATTATGGAGAAATTATGTCTCTCGTGCTATTGTCTCTCCCTGCAGAGAATACATTTGCAGGATCCAAAATTAAAGGGGAAGTAAACGATAAAATTACGCTGAAGGCAAACTGCACCTTTTATAGAACACACAAGACTGGAAGAGGGCTGATATGATAGAAAACTTCAAATATATATTACAGATTTAAAAAAAGTTCAGGATGGAAGTTTGTTCCAGAAAAAGAAGAATAGAATAAGAGGGTTTCCGTTTGAAGTTGGACGGTGGTAATTTGTGCCAGCGCCGATTTACTGAAAGGGTCAAATGCAGTAAAGGAATTAATGCCTGTCTTACATAAAAGGGTTTGTTTAGTTTTAAGGTGCATTCCGATTAGTGCCCACTTTACACCCCCTGCTATATGGCCATCCTAGGATTACATGTGCAAAAATAAGTTTTGAGCCCCCCTCTTAGTGGTTGTGAAAAAGTTGTAAGGCAGGTAATGCTGTTTGGTACACAAAGTAAGTATTTTGGTTGTGTGAGTACCTTCAGCGCTCATTGCAAGCCTGTTGGTTGGCTCTCCTTTGATGCTCATTGCAAGGTTTGCGCTGATGGCCTTTTGGCGCGCATTGCGAGACTCTCCCCTGGTGTAGTTGTGCTCCTCTAAACACCGTTGGCGCTCCTTGTGAGGCGTGCGCTGATCGCCTTTAGCGTTTATTGTGAATCTGTTTTGTTTTTTTCTGTGTATGTATTTTGTAATGTTAATGAATTAATATGAAAATCTCTAAATTAATATACTCGACCTATTTGTAAGTAATATATGCAGTAAGCATTGTGCTGAAGAGCTAACAATCTGTTTTGATGTTCCTGCAGCATACAATGTAGATTTGCACTGTTGTTGAGCTGAGGTGTAAGTGTCAGCAATGTGTGCAGTGTGTAGTGTAAATAGGCTGCGTGCGCGAGGGGAAGCCGTTTGTTTAGCTGTGTAGTTCCTCATTTTGTAATGGTAATGTTATTAGTTTGCAGTTAGTGTTGTAAAATGGCGGCGATTGTGTATGGGTTAGGTGGGTGTGGAGCATTTAGCGTCCTTCCTAATAGTGTATTTAGTAGCTTGTACGGGTCTGTGTAAAAGGCGTATGTGCTTGGCGGTGTTTTGCGTGCATGGGGGTCATGTAGTCTCATTTTCGTTTATTTCGGCGCCCATTTTTTCTCTCGCTTGTTGGATTTTCGAGTGGCGAAAAACTTTCAATTGTATTGAAATTGGCGTATAACCTCATTCCCAGATGTCCTGGCTGTCCCCCCTTGCTGTATGTGTATAACTACCCATCTAGACCCAGTTGCACTGCAACACCTGCACCACTGGTAGATCCGCCCATGGCTGCTGTGCCAGCAAGGAAGGAACCGAGCTTCTCGAAACAGGCTTTTTAACTCCTAAGTTTTAGATATTTTTTGTCCACTCATATATATGTTTTAGACATTCAAACGTGAACACAAATTTGCTATTTATATACTCTACTACTGTACGGTGGAGGGCTTCTATCGCTCTTTTGCCCCCCATATATTACATTATTGTTGTTGTGAACTACCTACTCATAAGGTCCACAACACAAGCTGGGATCCCGCCCCACGCTGATGATAGGCAGTAACCTTGAAACAGCTGTCCGTGTGTAGGATTCCCAGCTTGTGTATAATCCAAACTTGGCTTTGCATAAACGCTGTGTAATGCATAAGCTTAAAGGAAGCCATGTTTAAAATGGTTTATAGGTAGAAGAACAATGCATTTGTTGACACATTACCATGTCCATGCTCAGCTTCCCAGAGTGCAGTGTAATAACTGTATTTCTCTGAATTCTGAGCAGGAAACAAGTTTTTTAACTTGTTTTAGACGTTCAAATGTACTATTTATACTCTCTCTCTCTATAAATATATATATATATATATATATATATATATATATATATAAATATATATATATATATACTAAGATGCGCTACAGTTTTCAAGTTTATTAAATATACTAATTTAATGAGGGAAACAAATAAAGATGTTTCACTTGTATATGTCCAGTTTATGTAAAGACTGGCTATATGGATGGCCACAATGTGAGTAGATCGGGTTGTGGGGCCTTAACTATTACATTTTTAACTCTTCACCACCAATTCACCCTTTAGTGAATGTACCCCACTGATTCCTTTATAACAAGAAACATAATATAACATTTTGGAATAATGTATTGTATAATGTATCAATGCTGTGAATGAAGTAGCTTTCAATGCCACATTGTAGACTTAGCCCCTACTAAGACAGAGATTCCCATTAATTGTCCTCAAAGCTCACTAACAGGCAAGGATGTGTGGGTATGCCTGCTTGGGTATATGTGGCAATCACAATTACATATTACAGCTATACCTCAGTTAACACTGTAGATAGGTTCTAGGCAGTAGGAGCGCTAAGCAAAACAGATCTAAACGGGGCAGTTTAACATGGGGAAGATAGGGATAGGGGAACTCATGACAAAAACACCAATTTCAATAGAAATTAAACTTTTTGGGTTTTATATGAACTTCAAACCAACAGCGAACATAGCACTAACACAAACTAAGCATTAGCAGAAATATAAACATTAAATTATTGATGTTGAAGCTTCTGGGTCATCCGGGATTCTGTTTTCTTATAGTGAATCAGAGCCTTAAAAGGGGTCCAGCTGGCAAAAACAGCGCTATAGCAGGGTTTAGCATTAAGATGGGTCTGGCAGGTAAAACAGCTCTATAGCGAATCAGCTCTAAGCGGGATATACCTGTATATGTCACTTATAAGCATTTTTATTTTATTTTAGGCAGATAGCTTTTAAGCACTTCTTAATAGAATAAAGTACCAGCAGACCCTGCCTAACACTACCCCGCTTAACACTGATTCACTATAAAGCTGTTTTTGAATGACACATGCTCATGTGTTTAGGAAAGAAACACAAGCATCGAATCAGAGTCACTACACTGCAGACCTTCCGATGATTCCCTGTGGCCCCTGCAGGCCCTCTGTGACCCCCGCGGCCTTGCAGTGGCCCCCACGAGTCCTTGGCAGCCCCTGCGGCCCTCAATGGCCTCTGCGAGTCTTCTGTGGCCCCTGTGGGTCCTCTGTGGTCCCCCTATGGCCCTGTGGGTCTTCTAAGGCTCCTGTGGGTATCCTGTGGCCCCTGCAGCCCTCCAGTGGCCCCCGAGGATCTTTTGTGGCACCTGTGGGTCTTCTTTGGCCCCCTTGACCATGCAGACCTCCCTGGGGTCCCCTTTAGCCCCTTATGGCCCACTGTGGCCCCCAACAGGCCCCTCTGAAGGCCCTGTGCCCCCCCCCCCCCCCGCGGCTCCCCTGTAGCCCCCTTTGGTTTCTTTGTGGTCTCTGTGGCCTCCACTGCACCTGCGGACCTTCCGTCGGTCCCCTGTGACCCCTGCTGCCCCTTATGGCCCACTGTTGACCACCACATGCCCCAGGAGCCCCCTGCAGGCCCTGTGGCCCCCTGTGTTCCCCCTCAGCTTCCTGTGGCCCCTCGCGGACCTCTGCAGCCTCCCTCAACCCCCTCTGTTCCCCCTCAGCCTCCTGTGGCCCCTCGCGGACCACTGTGGCCTCCCTCAGCCCCCTGCAGCCTCCTGTGTCCTCCCTTGGCCAAAATATTTGAGCTTCAGCCTCATGATCAAACCTTCTAGTGAACAGTTTGTCTTGATTTCCTGAAGTATGGATTTATTGGATCTTCTTGCAGTCCAAGGGATTCAAAGGCGTCAATTCTACGGCGCTCAGATTTCTTTATGTTCCAGTTCTCACATCCGTATGTTACTACTCTTACAACTTTTGCACTCTCTTCTTTTACCCTCATCGATAAGTCCTTTAGTTTCTCCTCACTTTCAGCCATCAGAGTAGTATCATTAGCGTATCTGAGATTTTTTATATTTCTTCCAGCAATATTGATTTCGGCTTTGGATTCATCCAGTCCAGCCTTACACATGATGTACTCTGTGTGTAAGTTGAATAAATAAGGTGACAATATACTGTACAACCTTCTTGCACTTTTCTGATCTTGAACCATTCTGTTGTTCCATGTTCTGTTCTGACCTTGGCTTCTTGGTCGACATACAGATTCTTTAGGAGATGCCACATTTTGTTGTGAAGCAGAAGTAAATGTTTTTTTGGAACTCTCTGGCTTTCTCTATTATCCAGCGGACATTGGCAATTTGATCTCTTGTGCCTCTTCCTCTGAAGAAACCGGCTTGCACATCTGGTAGTTCCTGGTCCACGTCGAGCTTGTAGAATCTTAAGCATTACCTTCTGGCATGTGAAATTAGTGCAATTGTTCGATATTGGGGGCACTCTTTGGCACTGCCTTTTTTGGGATTGGGATTTAGAGTGGCCTTTTCCAGTCTATTGGCCATTATTGAGTTTTACAAATGTGTTGGCATAAGGCAAGCAACACTTTCACAGCATCATCCTGTAGAATTTTGAATAGTTCAATTGGGATTCCATCACCTCCTGCAGCCTTATTATCAGCAAGACAACCTAGGGCTCATCTCACTTCAATCTCCAAGATGTCTGGCTCCAGCTCATTGGACAAACAATTGAGGTCATCACTGCTGTTAAGATCCTTCCTGTAAAGATCTTCAGTGTATTCCTGCCACCTCTTCTTTATCTGATCTTCTTCTGTTAAGTCCCTACCATTTTTGTCTTTTATCACTCCAGCTTTGGCATGAAAGGTGCCTTTTAGGTTCCCAATTTTCTTAAAGAGATTCTTTGATTTACCCATTCGGTTATCTTCATTGTAGAATGTCTCCTTGTCTCTTCTTGCTATCCTCTGGAATTCTGCATTCAGTTGGACAAATCTTTTCCTATCTCAACTACCTTTCACTTTTCTTCTTTCCTGGGCTACTTTCAAGGCCTCATCAGACAGCCAGCTTGACTTCTTACTTTTCATCATCTCAGGGGCTGTTTGAAGAGGGTGTTTGCTACAACCAGAGAATTATCTTGACTCAATTCTACTAATCTCTGTCCTGCTTCATTTTGTACTCCAAGGCCAAATTTCTCAGTTATTCCAGGTCTCTTAATTTCCTACTTTAGCATTCCAATCTTCTATGATGATAGTAACATCTTGTCTTGGTGTTAAATCTATGACATGTTGAATATCTTCATAGAGTTGGACAACTTCAGCCTCTTCAGCATCCATGGTTGGAGCATAGACTTGGATCCCTGTGATATTAAATAGCTTGCCTTGAATTCAAATTGAAATCATTCTGTCATTTATTGGGTTGTAATTGAGCACTGCTTTGGCCACTCTTTGATTGACTAGGATGGCTACTCCATTTCTTTTGTGGGATTCTTGACCAGAGTAGAAGATCTGGTGGTTGTCTGATGTGAAATGTCCCATTCCAGACGATTTAAGTTCACCAATTCCCAGGATATCAATGTTTAACCTTGTCATTTAATTCTTGACCACATCTAGTTGGCCTTGGTTTATAATTCTAACATTCCAGGTGCCTATTCTAAATTGGTCTTTGCAGCATCTGACTTTCCTTTCCCCTCCAGACACATCCGCAGCTGAGTGTCCTTTCGGCTTTGGACCAACCACTTCATTAGATCTCATGTTACTTTTGACCTGAGGGGCTCATCTTCCAGTGCCATATTGTTATGTGGGTTGCCAGTTTGTTCTCCAGTGTACCGCGATTTGACTGACCTCTCTCTGCCATGACCTGCCCATCTTGGCTGACCCTAAGTGGTATAGCTCATAGCTTCATCGAAGTACACAAGCCCCTTCATCACGACAAGGTAGCAATCCAGAAGGGAACACAAATATAAATATATAGACACAGACCCACATATATATTTATTTATTTATTATATATTTTATATATATATTATGTACAGTATGTACTGTTTGAGTTGATGTTGGAGTGGGTTCGGGAAGTGCAAAAATAAATCGTGCCTGTCCCCTTCTGGGCTGGGGGTGGGGGGCCCAAAATTTTCTTTTTGCACCTTGGTCCCCATGCACTAGCTCCACCACTGATATACAGGTATTCCCTGCTTAACGCTACCCCTTTTTGCGGTGTTTCGCTATAACGCTATAAAGCTATTTTGACCAGTAATTCCCTGTTTAATGCACTGCCTCGCTATAATGCTGTTTTTGTCTGCCAAACACCTTTTAATTCTCTGATTCTCAAAAAAAAAAAAAAAAAACAGCATCCAGGATGACCCAGAAGCTTCAACATCACAAATTTAAATTTACTCCATTTACTAGCTCCACTACTGCTCTGACTGTTGGTGTACCCCAAGGTTCAGTCCTATGCCCCCTCCTCTTCTCCATCTATACATCCGCCCTTTGTATCCTAATAACATCTTTTGGATTTCAGTATCATCTATATGCAGATGGCACTCAAATCTATCTCTTATCACCAGATTTATCCCACTCACTTCTAACTTAAGTTGCCAACTGCCTCTCTAGCATACCCTCCTGGATGTCTGCCCCTCAACTCAAAGTCAACATGTCAAAGACTGAGCTCCTAGTCTTCCCACCCTCTTCCACAGCTCAAACTACACATATATCTCTCACTGTTGACAATGTCATCATCACTCCCACCTCCCAGTCCCGTCTTCTTATTTTACTTGACCCACCTTTACTCCTCACATACAATCACTCACAAAATCTTGTCATTTTCACCTAAAAAACAGTGCAAGAAAATGTCCCTATCTTACACAACTAAAGATCAAATCCATTCTGTCATCATATCTTCCCTCAACTACTGCAACTCGCTCCTTGCTGGCCTTCCCGTCATCCGCTTGTCACAACGTAAATTGATAAAGAACACCTCCGCTAGACTTATCTTCCACACTCAACGCTCAGTGTCTGCAGAACCTCGCTGTCAGTCCCTCCACTGGCTACCCATAGCCTCCAGAATCATGACCTTAACCTATAAAGCCATCAATAATACTCCACCCCTTATATCTCTGCTCTCATCTCCAAATACTTTCCCGGTCTTCCTCTTCATTCTGCTAATGGCCTTCTTCTTTCCTCCTCTTTTATCACCTCCTCTCACCCTAGCCTCCAGGACTTTTCTCATTCTGCCCCTACTCTCTGGAACTCCTTGCCTTGCTTCACTAGACTATCCATCTGCCTCAAAACCCTTTAAAACCTCATTAAAAACTGTTTAAAGAAGCCTCAGTCTTCAGCCTCAATATGCACAATGCATCTATCACCCTCCTGCACAAAACCCAAACCCTTTAGATAAGAAATGTGCAAGATTTTAATCTTGTAAGGTGCCTTGGAGAAAGCACTATGCACTTTAGATTCTAAGCTCAAAGACATGGCTCTCCATACTTTTGCAATGAGTTAAAATTATTTCTGAATTGTACATAACCCCTGTACGTCTCTATGGAATATGTCAGTGCATTACAAATAAAGGATTATAATAATAATAATAATAATAATAATAATAACAATAATAATAAACCTTCCATGTCTCTTTAAGCTCAGTATCATTTTCCTACCCATCTGCTGACCTTTATCTCTCCTTGCTGATTACAAGCTCAGGACAAGCTGCTGGTGCCATTGCTGACTTAGTAATAAATATTTTGTAGCTGGAAACCGGGGCTGAGATTTAGTTAAAGGGACACTCTATCATCATCTATAAACATTAAAGGAGCACTGTGGCCTGTTTTTTAAATGTACCATTTTGAAGACCTACACCCGAAAATATGTAACATCTTTTTAGAAAATGAAAAAGACTCATAGCCTCTAATTTATTAGCTTTTACATAAAATTATGCAGCAGTGGAATCTGCCATTTTGGTTTCAGATCTACTTCCTGAGGTGGGAGGAGACACTGCATACGCAGGAAGTTTGTATCTGCACAGTTTGAAGCAGTAGATTATATTGCCAGGACTAAAGGGTGGTCATTAGTTTATATGTGTTTATGTAAAATATACTTTTTTGAAGAACTAGCAAACAGGCAAAATGTTTTGAGAATGTAAAATAAAATCATACATGATCTAATTTATTATATTTTATATTTTATGATATTGCATTGGGAATAAGCAGCTAAATCATTACAATTGGTCTGGTTCAGACTATTTATATTATTTTATATTTTATTATATTGCATTGGAAATAAGTCACTCAATCATTATAATTGGACTGGTTCTGACCATTTATATTATTTTATATTTTATTATATTGCATTGGAAATAAGTCACACAATCATTATAATTGGAATGGTTCTGACAATTTATATTATTTTATATTTTATTCTATTGCATTGGAAATAAGTGCCGCAATCATTATAATTGGACTGGTTCTGACCATTTATATTATTTTATATTTTATTATATTGCATTGGAAATAAGTGCCTCAATCATTACAATTGGTCTGGTTCTGACCATTTATATTATTTTATATTTTATTATATTGCATTGGAAAAAAGTGCCTCAATCATTATAATTGGATTGGTTCTATTTATATTATTTTATAGTTTATTATATTGCACTGGAAATAAGTGGCTCCTGATTGCAAGAGCAAAAATGCAAAAAAATAAAAATAATAATAAATAAACACAACCTTTTCATTTTTAAACTTTATATTCAATTGTTCTTTATTGCCGGGTTCCAATTTATTTTCTGAACTGAATGTAACTGATAATTTCTAAGAAGGGTGTGTCCTTCTCAACTAATAAGGTTCCCATTGGCTGTTTTAGCTGCCACTTTCTTGTTGTGTATATAGAAGCTTCCTCTATATTTATATCCCCTCCCACCTCAGAAAGTAGATAAACAGAAACCTCAATGATAGATTTCACCTCAGTATTGATGCATGTATGAGGTCAGATGAGAACTAAAAAGGTTTAACTTGATGGAGTAAAATTATTTTTTCATCCTCAATTACTATGTAAATATGTATTTCTAAAACCTTTTGCTTTTCTTCTAATATATATATTTATTCAAAAGATTATATTTTCAATATGGGACAGTAGCCCAATAGCGAAATACTGACTGGTGCCTTGAATTGTTTTTATTTTTGTACATTATATATTACTAGCAACTTGCTCGCCAAAAATGATGGCAATAAGATTGTAAGGCAGGTAATGGTGTTTGGTTGAGACATTAATTTTGTTGGTGTTCCGAGATCCTTCTGCGCTCATTGCGAGACTCGCGCAGAGCGCCTTCGGCGCTCATCACGTGGCTCGCAATGAGCGGCTTCGGTGCTTATTGGCAGGCTGTTGGTTGTTTGTGTGCTATGAGCAGCGTTGCCGGTGGTTTTTTGTATGCTAATGAAATAATTAATAAATTAATAAATGAATATACTTTACCTATTTTGAAGTAATATATGCAGGAAGCATTGTGCTGAAGAGCTGACAATCTGTTTTGATGTTGCTGCAGCATACAATGTCGTTTTTCACTGCTGTGGATCTGATGTGTAAGTGTCAGCAATGTGTGCAGTGTGTAGTGTAAATAGGCTGTGTGCGTGAGGAAAATCTGTTAGGGTAGCTGTGTACTTCCAACTGTGTAAGTTAGTGTTGTAAAATGGAGGCTAATGTGTAGGTGGTACGCGTCTGTGTATGATGTAGCGTCCTTGTTAATAGTGTATCTTGGACCTCGTAGGGCTTTTTCGGAAAATCCGTATGTGCTTTGTGGTGTTTTGCGTGTTTAGGGTCCTGTAGCCTTGTTTTCTTCGGCAGCCATTTTTTCTCTCGCTTAGGGGATTTTCGTGTGTCTAAACTCTTGAATTGTGACTTAAATTAAGGTGTAACTTCAGTTGCAGACGTCCTGTGTGACCCCCCACGGTATGGGTACGGTTTTTATGTATTTGGTGTGTGTATTTATTGTGTTTCTATTGTTTTCATGTGCGCGCGGGTCGGGCGTTAAGGTCGTATTTTTGCGTCCTTGTTAATAGTGTATTTTAGACCACGTATGGCTCTTTCGGAAAATCTTTATGTGTTTTGTGGTGTTTTGCGTCTTTAGGGTCCTGTAGCCTCGTTTTCGTTTTTTTCGGCAGCCATTTTTTCTCTTGCTTAGGGGATTTTTCGCGTGTCTAAACTCTTGAATTTGGACTTTAATTGAGGTGTAACTTCACTTGCAGAGGCCCTGGGTGCCCCCCCCCTGCTGTGGGTAAGCATTTTATGTGTTTATTGTGTTTATTTATTGTGTTTTTAATGTTTTCATGTGCGCAGGGTTCGGGCGCTAAGGTCGTAAAGTCCCGCGGCTCGTATTTGTGGTTGCTAAGTCCATAAATTTTGTGGTCGACGTGGGAGCCTCCACCTCCGCAAATGCAGCCGCTCGCTTGGCCTAAAGTCCGCAGTTGCTGGCAGGGAGCGCCGATCGCGAGGTCCTCAGTTGCTGGCAAGGAGCGTCTTTGGCGCTCCTTTCCAGCACTGCAGCTTTAGCAACGACCACTTACTAACAACTATATATGTGATTATTACATTTATTTGTAACATTTTTAATTATTTATTAACATATTACTGGTTGTGTTTTCAAGCATTTAAAAGATCAAATTTTAAACAAAAATTACAAAAGTTGTTTTTGCATAAACACGGGGCCGCAAGGACCGGCCTCAAGCTATTCGGCTATTCTATTCCCTTACGGCCGGAGGCTCCGGCAGGCTTGCGGCCGGCGCCTTGCTATCTCTTGCGGCCGCTCGCGCCAGAGGAAAGCCTTTGATCTAAAACGGCCGCCAGGAAATCGGCCGTAAGAAAATCCTATTTGCAATTCAATTGCTCCGGGAAACCTCTCTGCAAGGCTAAAAGCTAACCGCAGCTTACTTGCAGGAAAAAGGTCCCGCTAGCACCAATTAAGCACATAAAATAGCTCAAATAAAGCCATCCTGCACTTTGAGAAGACTATAAAGGGATTTTAAAATATCCATGTAAAAAGTCCATAGGGCTTGGAGCACCTCAGACCCGCCCACGCCGCAGCCGAAAATAAACAGTTCATTTGAACTCGGGTTTGGGCTGATGTGCAAGCTTGAGAGTGGGTTCCTTTTAATCCTCATGTCCCCCAATATGATCCCTAGCATTTACAGAGCTGTACAGTGCAGGCTTGAATTTATTTTTGCTTTTTTAGATTTCACAGCTTACGGCCGGTTCCAAGATATGCGGCCGGCCGTAAGAGGAGATCCCTGCGGGGCCGTATAATAGAATCGCGAGTTAACAGAACCCCCGCAAGGAATCGCAGCCTTACGGCCGATGTACGGCCGATAATAGAATGAGGCCCTTATTGAGTAAAACCTGTTTAAACTTCATTAAAGCTAACAGGATGTACAAACAGGATACTTGAATCTGTATATCTCATTGGCTGACACAGGCCAAGCCCCCAAGAACAATTAAACTTCAAAATATGTTTTCAGACCTATATTTGGAAATACCCTCCTTCTGATGCAATAAATCAATACAAATCTGCCCATGTGCTGAATATTCACATGAAATAGTCACTAACCAGTAGTCTGACAGGGGAAATGTTTTATATAAATGTATCCTCCTCAATTTAAGTATGATGAAAAATGTACACTTCATTTACTTTTAAGTAGGCCCCAGAATAGGATTCCTACCCTCTAGAACATCCCCCTTTCTCATCTGTTCACCCTCATGAAAGTTGCCATCTTATACAAAAATAACACCTCTCATGAGGGAAAACAAGAAGAAAGGGAGGGTCCCAGAAAGTAAGAAGTTAACATTTTTATATAAAACAAAAACATCGTCTAAAGAGTCCATTTAACATGAAAAAATATTGGTGGAAATAATGGAAAACAGTGACATAAAAAGAACCCTCAACATTTTAATGGATTTAATAAAGTTCATAGAAAGATAGAAACATATATTTTATGCCAGATAAAAGACAAAAAGGCCCATCTAGTCTGCCCATTATATCTAGCTAAAGCTTATCTTATTTAATCCACAGAATAGCCTTATGCATGCCCCATATGTATTTGGTGAAAAGGTATTCAACAAACATATCTATAGTAGTAACTTGCCCATCAAAAATGACGGGAATAAAATTGTAAGGCTGGCAATGCTGTTAGCCACACAATGCAAGGATGTGGACCCTCTGAGCCCCTTCAACGCTCATCGCGAGCCTCTTCCCCCGTGTACTACCTTGGGTTCAGAGTTATTGGCTTGTATTAAGTGTTACTGGATTGCATTAAGTCTTAGTGCTTAGGGCTCGTATTTACATCCTTCGGCCTCTTTTTACATCCTTCGGCCTCATTTTTCTTGTTTACGTTTTTTCGGCAGCCATTTTTTTTTTCTTGCTTCTGGGATTTTTGCTTCTGAAAAAAGGCAAAATATGCCTCAAATTAACTTGCAACCTCACTCACATGCTCCCTGGCTCTCCCACTGAGCTCTGTGTGAGTGTGTAAGTGAATTTGAGGCATATTTGTGTGTTTTTGCAGGTCTTTTCAGTTCTGTGGTTCGGCCGTTAAAGTCTTATTTTTGCAAGCCCCACAGTCCATCTACGTGCTTTGGGTCCTAAGTAATACGGCAGTAATTTTGCGGGCGTCGCTAAGACCAGGGGCCTCGCGATGAGCGCTCATTGGAGCCTAAGTCCCGCAAGCTTCAGTGGCTCACCTCGCGTCGCAAGGCTTGCAGTTGACGGCTCGCCTCGCTTTGCCAGGCTCGCAAAATGTTACAACTCTGCAAACATGACCAACGTTCTTGCACTGACAACTACATATGTGATATATACAGTAGACTCAGTTATCCAGAACTCAATAACAAAATCATTTATATCAACAGGGAATGATTCTTTTTTTTTTTTTAAATGAATTCAACTTTAATATTTCTATAGATCAAAACGATGATATTAAAACAAACAATTGACAATAAAAAAATCCAGGATTGGAGATAATACTTAATAAAATTAGGTCAAAATGTATGGAGAAGGATTACCTCATTGGTATTTGCAACAAATATCCTCTGCTCTAATTGAAGGGGTAATCATACTCCCGTCATGCAGTATCAGTATAGTCTCATAGAAGAACTCTTCAGTTAATAGTGAGCACTAAACCACTTGTTTGCCCATATGAAATCCTGTATATTAACTCATATGCTCTCTATACTCACAGCTCTGAAGATTACTTACGTTACAAAAATTGGGATAGAGGCTTTATTGTGTCCTCAACATTGGGACTCTGGCTATCATATGAATGGCCAGTATTACTAGGGGGACAATCTTACCCCCTTTCCTCCTATATAGTGGAGCTTGGCAAGTACTACTGATGTGGGGCTGATTCCAGTTCAGTGGTGTATCCACTGGCTCCCGTTTGATAACACACACTGGATCACATAGAAAGTCTAGCCTGCTTGTCATACACGTCGGTAGATGTCCACATTCAAAGTCAGCAAGCATACTATTGGGTAAGGGTACACAGACACTCTCACACTGCATAATGCCAAACTATTGTCTCCAGTTCTGGATTTTTTAATTGTCAATTGTTTGTTTTATTATCGCCGTTGTGATCTATAAAAATATTAAAGTTGAGACCAGAAAAAAAACTGAATACTGTACTTTAAATAAAAATGGAATTTTACAGGGCTCAACAAATGCCAGGAGCCAGGTTATCATGCCACAAAATGCTTACAGGCACCTAGATGTCATCCACTGGAAGCAGACAGGCATGAGTGACTGAGCCAGGGCAGTGTTGGCGTTACATTCCCCGGGTTCAGCACCGCACCCTCCAGCCCAAAGTACCTGTGTGTAAGTGAGGAGTGAAAGCTGCTGCTGCTAGATCAGCCCTCACTGACAAAGTAATACCCCGCACAATGCTACCCCGCACAGCACTGATTCACTATAGCGCTGTTTCTGGGGCAAGACTCCGAACATCGCTAAATCTTGCGATATTGCGTTGCGGGCATATAAATCACTGTTTAGCTCGCTTTTTTTCGTCATTGCTCATTTCCATTTTTTTCTGCCTGCCATTTTTTTCCCCGCTTAGGTGATTTTCAAGTTGAGATAAATTTGCGTTACACCTCACTCACAGACATCCTGGCTGTTGCCCCATGCTGTCTGTGATGTTTTTGTAATTTTTTGGGGGTGTATTTACTGTGTTTTGTTTATTTTTTGTTCGGCCGCTAATCTCGTAATTTTTTTACGTCTCGTATCTTTTTTTTTCTAAGTCCCGTGTCTCTTATTTTTATTTTTTTTCTAAGCCCCACGTAACGGCTCGCTTTGCATCAGCTAAGTGCTACAGTTTAACGTCTTGCCTCGATTTGCGAGGATCGCAAGCGATGAGCGCCTGCGTCACGCGTCGCCTGACTCGTACGCACCTCGCAAAGCTCGACAATGTCTCGCAGTTTGACAACTATTATATGTGATATATATTTATATATATATATATGTGATATATATATATATATATATATATATATATATATATAATGAGAATACGGCTCTTCTATAGACGACTAAATGC
Source organism: Discoglossus pictus (assembly GCA_027410445.1). Classification (NCBI taxonomy): domain Eukaryota; kingdom Metazoa; phylum Chordata; class Amphibia; order Anura; family Alytidae; genus Discoglossus; species Discoglossus pictus. The sequence continues at coordinate 27,085,008 of CM050171.1, forward strand.
ATAAACCTAATCTGTGCCAGAGATCAGTATATTTGCTTTTTTCTTACCTAGAAACTAGACTATCCAATTTCTAGTTTGTTTGCTGCTTTCTCACCATTTATATCTTTCTTTTCCACAGCCATCTGCTTCCTCATCACCCCCCAAGCTAGTAGTGGTTGTTACACTGCTCATCCATCCAACGTCTCTCCATCTCCTCTCCCTGGTTTCTCTAATCTGGCAGTCTGATGGCATTGAATAGGATGATAGGATATGTCCCCAGTGCCTCTTTTAGCTGCCATTTCTGTTAAATTAAAACGGAGACCTGGAAATGAGCGCCTATATCCCTTCCCCCCACACCTCTCCCCCCTCCTCTCTGCGTATCACTCAAGTGCTGACTAGGGAATTTGCCCACTTACGCTGAATATTTGCATGATAAAAGCACTTGTGTACGGCAGTGTGTTTTCTTATGGCCTGTGTCACAGGATAAGATCTGAGAATATCAGGAAAGGTTGTGTGGCACAGAATACGTTGGCATAGAGCATACTCAACGCAGGTATCATGCCAGCCATTAAAGGAAAGTTGGGCACAAAAATTCCTATTTTTCCCCTAGATATTTAAATGCCACTTTATAATGTATACAAGTGATCAACTCAGTTTGAGCTAATATATTTAAATAAAATATCCAAGAATATAGTTGCCACACTGCTGTGTATCAGTTTTATATTTATTGAAAATACCAGGGAAAATACACTTGTATTAAAGGAGTCAGAAAAAATACAAATTCAGGCACAAGATATAAAATGTATGAACATTTCCAGGTTTAGTTTCACTTATACTGTGAAACTTTAGTAAGTTTTTTATACAATTAGGAAGAGTAAATTTAAAAGGACTCTAAATAAATAGATCATTCTCTGTAACATGATATGACTCAAACAGGGGCCGCATATGCGGAGGTGGAGGCTCCCGCATCGCGAAGCGAGGGGCCGCATTACAAACGATCACAAAAGCGGGACTTTTTAAAAAACACGCAAGCACTAACTATGGACTTACACAAAAAAATACGAGCTGTGGGACTTATTACGGACCACTACGGACTCGGAAAAATACGACCTTAACGGACAACCCATGCAAAACGGAAAACATAAAAAAATACAAAAATACACACACAAATACAATAAAAGCTTACCCACACCAAGGGGGGGCACCCAGGACCTCTGCAACACGACTTAAACCTTAAATTCGGTCAAATTTACAAACTTTAGGCACTCGAATATCCCCTAAGCGAGAGAAAAAAGGACTGCTGAAAAAAACGAAAATGAGGCTACACGACCTTTAAAGCCGCTAAATACCACAAAGCAAATACGGCTTTTACACAGACCTACAACATACACCATTAGCAAGGACGCTTCGTCATACAAACCCGCTTACCACATACACATTTGCTGCCATTTTATAACACTAACTTACACAATGCGGAGGTACACAGCTACACTAACTGCTTCCCCTCGCGCACGCAGCCTATTTACACTACACACTGCACACATTGCTGACACTTACAACTCAGCTCTACAACAGTGCAAACCTAAATTGTATGCTGCAGGAACATCAAAACAGATTGTCAGCTCTTCAGCACATTCCTTGCTGCATATATTAATTACAAACAGGTAAAGTATATTAATTTATTAATTTATTACTTATTTAATTAGCCTAAAAAATATAAATACACAAAAAAAATAAAACACTATCGCAATAAACGTAAAAGCCATTCACTGCGTGACTCACAACGAGCGCCAACGCTGCTCATAGCACCCAAACTACACCAGGGGACAGCCTTGCAATAAACAGATCAGCAACGACCTTACAATGACAGCAAAAGCGCCAATGATAAAACAAAATACAACAACCAAGAGGCTCGCAATGGGCTCATTGCGAGTCACGCGATGAGCGCAGAAGGCTCGCAATGAGTGCCGAAGGATCTCAGACCACTAAAAAAATGTATGTCTGTGGCAAACAGCATTACCTGCCTTACAATTTTATTGCCCCGTCATTTTTGACGGGCAAGTCGCTAGTCATCTAATAACTACAAACATGCACACCTATGATCCAACTCTGAGGAAGTGATGTAACAAACACAAATAGATTCCAGTGCTCAAAACAGTCTTCACAACCATGGCTTACACAGCTGCTAATATTGTTAGTTTCATTTATTTCTAACTGCAGTGGTCCTTTAAGTAAACATTCCTTAGCTTTTCTTATCTTCAATTGTCTTTTTGTGCTGTAAAATGTATGCTGATTTCTGAGAAACTTCTTGTAAAATATCTCAGTAGTGACGAGAGCACTGGGTAGGTGGGCTTCATATAATAAGCATTGCTCAATTTATTAGGCAAGTTAGGCAGTTACCGATTGGTACTTGAGTCTGGGCTCCTGTGCGCCCTTATTTCACAACATCCTTATGTTACTTAGCTCTAAAGCTGCTCTCTATTTGGTTCAGTATTTTAACTGCACCCTCTTTGTCCAAAAATGATTTTCAACTTCAGGCTTAAATTATATATATTATGTTTCAAGTTAAAACATACGCGTGTAAGTGCCCATTGCTCCCCGGTTATACAAAATCAAGATAACATTTAGAAAATAAGTTATTCCTATTAAAAAGTTTAAAACATCATATACAGATAGCATTTTTCTATCTATCGATCGATCTATCTATCTATCTATCTATCTATCTATCTATCTATCTATCTATCTATCTATCTATCTATTGATCTCAACAATCTATATCTGTATCAAACTCGGTATCTATTAATCTATCTATCTATCTATCTATCTATCTATCTATCTATCTATCTATCTATCTGTCTGACTAACTATATATCTATTGATCTCAACAATCTATATCTGTATCAATCTATCTATCTGATTATCTATCTATCTATCTTTTTATCTGTCTATACTTTTCTATATATATTATCTATCTATCTTTCTATCTATCTATCTATCTATCTATCTATCTATCTATCTATCTATCTATCTGCACTTGTGTGTGTATTGGTATACAATTAAGTGCCTATGACAGTCTGAAGTCTCAGGGGGACTGTGATATTTGCACAAACTCTTTTTAATAGACTTACACCTCATTTGGCCCTAAAAGCTTATTGAAGAGCTCCCTTAAGACTGTCCCAATGAATCCATCGGAGGCCAGCGCAGTCTGACTCGCTCTCTGTCTCTGTCTAACCAGCTGGACTAAGACTGAGTTGATTAGACCCTGCTGGGGAACATAATGAGTTTTAGAGAGACAGATGCAGTTAAATACATGAAGATCAGGGAACCTCCCTAAACTGACCTCAGCTGGGCTTTTCATTGTAAAGGACAATAAAAACTAAAACAATCCCATCTCCCAAGTGTTCAGCTTCATTTTAATAAATTGTTTTTTAAATGATTTTAGTGACCAGTGCCCGGCGGCTTTTTGGAGTTGATGGATGATCGTAGGATTTTGTACCTGAAATTATGCGAGTAACTGGGTTTTACTATTGATTCAATTCCCCAAGAAAATGGATGATACAGAAACATGTGTTTAAAACCTTCTAACACTGTCTAAGCCCTCTGGCAGAAAATTGATTAATGTATATACTTTTTAATGAATTTCTGCAGTACATCGTCATGTGTGATATTATAGCTTGTTTCTGAATATCTTGGGTGAAGGACAGATCAAGTGGAAGTACTAGGAAGAAAAGGTGTGTGTTATAAAAGGACACAAAAGAAAAAAAAATATATATATAAATAAGAGTTAAAAAAGAGAAAAAAATATATAAATAAAAGGTAAAAAGCGAGAAAACAAATAAAAGAATATATAAGAAATTGGTAAAAAAAAAGAAAAATTTCAAAAATATATAAATAAAAAGTAAAAAATAAAAAGATAATTAAAAGATAAAAGCAAAAATGTAAATAAAAGGTAAAAAAGAGGAAAAAAAATAAAAATGTATAAATAAAAGGTAAAAAAGAGAAAAAATATAAAAAAAAAAAAATAAATGGCAAAAAAGAGAAAAAATATAAATAAAAGGTAAATAAGACACACAAAAAAAATAAAAGGCAATTTTTTTTTATAAAAGTAAAAAAATTTTTTTTAAAACAAATAAAAGATAAAAAGAAAAAATATAAACAAAATGTAAAAGAGAAAAAATATAAATAAGAGGTAACAGAAGAGAACAAAAATTAAAATATTTCAAATGGTAAAAAAAGAGAAAAAAATAAAATATATAAATAAAAAGTGAAAAAGAGAAAAAATATAAAAAAAGTAAAAGAAAAAATATAAATAAAAGTTATTTTTAAAAAAAAAATTTAAAACATTAATAAAAGGTAAAAAAGGGGCAATCTTTAACTAATTATATTTTTGTAAATAAAGGAATCTGGTAAATGGATCTTATTATTTAAGCAATATAGAAATAAAACAGAAAAAAACTTAAAAAAATAAGGACATTTTTTAAAAAAGAATAAACTTCAATTAAGTTGTGCAAAAAGTTAGAAAAAAATAAATTACCGGTAAATATAATAGATATGTTGTGACAAAAAAGGCTTTAAAAAGGTATAAAACAAAAAAGTGGTGTATAAGCTTAGATCTTTTAATTTGCTCACATCAAATAAATCATATAAAAATAAAAAAATAATTAAAAATGTAATAAAAATAGTGCAACTTATAATAGGAATATATATCTATATATATATATATATATATTTATATATATATATATATATATAGAGAGAGAGAGAGAGAGAGAGAGAGAGAGAGAGAGAGATAGATAATAGAACTCTAAATACATAAAATATAAGAAGGCAACAAAATAATGTTATTAATAAAATAAAAATTAATAAAATAAATGGGAGCACAAATAATTAAATATATGAAAACAAAAAGGAAATAATAATGAAATAAATACAAACAGAAATGTAAAAAAAAAAAATATATGATAATTATGTTTATAAATTATAATTTTTTTCTCAAAAGGTTTTTATGAGGTAACTGAATAAAGAGAAATCGACATTAAAGCCAAATGACAGCTTTGGCACGATTGGAGAATAATATCACCATACTATGTGAAAGCAGAATAAGGTTAACATTATACTGTAAAATATAAGGGTACAATGCTAAAGTTGAAATAAATACAAACACAAAGGCCTATTCCCTCCAGTGGGAAGGTCTAAATGAAAGTTACCTAAACTTTTTCCAAATTTCTAGGGAAAAATACTACCATAAATAAAGCAGTATAACAGGCTAATTGTGAGAAATATCAAGAGCCTAAACAAAAACTATGCTGTAAGAGTAACATATAAATCTGAATGAGATAAAGCATTTCAATAAAACACTATTGAATACATAACAACAAAATTAAATTCAAAGTCAAATGTTTGTCCCAAAAGTATCCAAGTTCAAGTCCCGCAGGTTATCAGTTTGAATCTATTACCTGTCCTGTCCTACCGCCTCCAGTCCCCGGCCCGCACCTCCAAAAAAGCGGAGAGTTAAGTAGGAAGGTTTCATGGTATAGGTGGACTATAAGGGGAATTAATCCAGGGAGTCCAGATCTGGAAGAATTGAGGCATAAGGTCCTCCAATAAATGGGTTATCCTTACATTCACATGATTTCATTCACGTAATGTAATTCATCTTGTTGATGATGTAAGAGTGGGGGTAATGTAAGAGTAGGAGATTTCCATTGCCTAGCTATGTGGCTCTTTGTAACCAACATTAAGTATTTTTAGGAGTTTATTCTGATATTTTGATAGTGGGAGAGCCGAGTGCCCTAAGAGGCCTATGTCTGCTTTAGCTGTGATAGGCGTGTCAAATATAGCCGAGGCTACAGGGAAACTTTGTTCCAAAGACGTTGTACATGGAGGCAAGACCACCAAGCTTGAAAAAAGTTTCAGGAACCTGGCAAGCTCTAAAGCAGTTAGGATTAGGGGAGCATTTCCATCTAAATAGTTTTTTTTGGGGTGATATAAGTCTTATGAAGAACTTTAATGGAGGTCTCCAAAATATTACTACAGAGAGATCCTTTGGCTAGATTACGCCAAGAGTTCTGCCAGGTCTCTAAATCCCAGCTACAATTTAAATCTTCTTCGCATTTCTGAATATATTTTTGGGAAGAGGCGACAGAAAGAGAATTAAAAGTATTATATAGGATACTTAAAATACCTTTTGTAAGAGGCGGCAGAGATATGTTTATAATTTTAATGGAACTAATAAAATCACACAAATACTGAAAAATAGTTAAAATGTAAAATAAAAGTTAGCAGGGTTAATAAGTAGAAGTTAATTAAAAAAATATTTTAATTCATTTCTATTCTAATATTTTGATTAAAAATAACTTTATGTACTTTTCTTGAAATAGGTTTGTTGTCACTTCATTG
>CM050171.1:27093885-27226385 GCA_027410445.1 Discoglossus pictus
GGAATCGTCCTCTCGTGATATGGCCAAAATATTTGAGCTTAAGCTTCATGATTATTATTATTATTATTATTATTATTATTATTATTATTAACTTTTATTTGTATCGTGCCAACAGATTCCGTAGCTCTGTACAGGGGATAAGAACAGGAAAAATATAATATTAAGCGTCAGAAAGTGAAGGGCCCTGTTTTAAGCTTAGAATCTTTGAAGAAGGTGCTTTTTTCCAAAGCACCCTAAAATATTGCAATCTAAAGGATGAATGATCAAACCTTCTAGTGAACAGTTTGGTTTTGCAGTCCATGGGACTCGAAGCAGTTTTCTCCAACACCACAATTCAGAGGCATCAATTCTACGGCGCTCAGACTTCTTTTTGGTCCTGGTCTCACATCTATAAGTTACTACTGGGAATACCATAGTTCTAACTATGTGGACCTTTGTTTATAGTGTAATATCTTTACTTTTTAGTAGCTTGTCCAGACTTGCCTTAGCTTTCCTCTCCAGAATCAAAAGTCTTTTAGTTCCATGGCTGCCTCCACTTCTTCCCCATCTTTTTGCCAGGAACTGACATCCCTGTTTACCATGATCTTCATATCTTTAACCTTGAGCAGAATGCTAACTTTAGCAATTTCTTCCTTTATTCAGACCAATAGGCCCTATAGTTCCTCCTCACTTTCAGCCTTCAGAGTAGCATCCTCCACATTCATGAAGTTGTTGATATTTCTCGCAGCAATATTAATTCCTGCTTTGGATACATTCAGCCCAGCCTTACACATGATGTACTCCACATATAATTTGAATACAATTTAATAAATAAGGTGACAATATACAACCTTGTTACTCCTTTCACAATCTTGAACCATTCTGTTGTCTCATGTTCGGTTCTGACCTTGGTTTCTTGGTCCATATATAGATTCCTTTAGAAGGCAGATGAGATGGTTTGGTACGCCCATCTCTTTAAGACCTTGTCACATTTGGTTGTGACCCACACAGGCTTTAGAATAGTCTGTAAAGCAGAATTAAATATTTTTCTGAAACTATCTTGCTTTCTCTATTATCAGGTAGCATTGATCTCTTCTGCCTCTGCCTCTGGGAAACCCAGCTTGCCCATATGGTAGTTCTTTGTCTATATATTGTTGGAGTCGAGCTTGCAGGATCTTTAGCATTACCTTGCTGGCATGTGAAATGAGTGCAATTGTTCTATAATTTGAGCAATCTTTGGAACTGCCTCTTGTTGGGATTCTATCAACTCCTGTAACCTTGTCATCAGCAAGGATTCCTATGGCCCATTTCACATCACTCTCTTAGATATGAGACTCCAACTGTTTGATAAGCCCTTTGTAAAAAAAAGCGATGGAAAGCAAGAACTCACACTTCAGTAAATAACAGAGAGAAAACATGGAACCTGGAGAGGTGTTATCTTAAGAGTGAGAAACGTCTCACCCTAGTGCAAATAAACTCAAGATCCCACACACAGCATTTTGGAGACTGAATTTCCTATAAAGTAAATGGCCACAGACCATGGGCGTAGGAGCCCAAGAAGATCTGGGGGGATAATTCAACTCTACTCCCAGGACAGGAGGCAGGGGCAGACCTACTGCTGGTGCACCCGGTGCAATATATTCTATCTATCTATCTATCTATCTATCTATCTATCTATCTATCTATCTATCTATATATATATATATATATATATATATATATATATATATATATATAATTTGAAGAGTGAATATAAATTATGGGTCCAAACTTTCAAGGGAAAGATATACTGCTCCATGGCCCTCTAGTGGCCAAAATCTGGTAATGCACGATTAAGTTTAAGTTTACTTTTTTGTGTCCCCTATTCATTTAATCTGGGGGGATTTGTGTGCCCCCCCTGGTTCCTACGCCCCTGCTACAGACTTACCTACAAAAATATCTTACCTTTATTCTATAACAAGCATTGCTCTGAATATATTTCCTTCCTTCTCCAAACTCATGGTCTTGAATAGTTGGAGTGAGTATGTTCTATACATTACAAAAGTTATTTTTTGCATTAAAAAAATATTAAGTGAAACCTGTTTAAACCTCATTGAAACTAATAGGAAATGCTGAGAGTCTACTGTACTCTGTAGATCCCATTGACTGTCAGAGAGCAAGCCCCAAGTGCAGTTAAACTTCTGTGTAAGGTTGTCACCTTTATTTTAAAAAAGACAGCACCCTGTGGCACATTATAACATTATGTTTTTTTATGCAATAAAGAAAAAAAAATCTCTCTATGTCCCTTTAATAAACTTCCAAAGAAGAAAAGCTCCACACACGTTTGCCACATGTATGTTATATGTGTGCAAGGGGAATACTTATAAAGAGGCGCCTCCTCAGTTTTCTATGATGCATAGAGGAGATCCCTAAAAAGGACACAGAAAAGGTCCCCAGTTTGGTATCATTGAAAACTATATTTAAAATAAAGAACACTTACAACTGATTGGTGTAAAAAATAATATAATAAACGTAGAATGAACTTATGTCCACTGATCAGCCCTTCTACGTCTGCATATTATCGACGACTGAAGAGCAATATCCCTACATATGTTGAGATTAGTAGAAAATACTCCATATAGGCTGGTTTAACCAAACCAATTATCATAGGATATTTATGCATCTCTCTGTGAAATTAATTAAATTAATACAATTCCTTTTTAAGAATTTGTAATATTCAGTATAAAATTAATTTAAAAAAATTTGAGTATTAGCCTCCAGCTGAATATTTGTCTCCGCCTTGATAAAGTCAATAAGAGTAGGATGGGTGTTGAAAGACAGATTTCAAGACTATTTATTATTATTATTATTATTAATATTATTTTCATTTATTTGTAATGCGCCAACATATTCTGTAGCGCTGTACAGGGGATAAGAACAAGGAAGAATACAATGGTAACAAACTGCAAACAATGGAGGGCCCTGTTTGGAGTTTAGAATCTTTGCAGAAAGTCCTTTATTCCAAAGCACCCTACAAGATTGGAAACTCGCTACTTACAATAATAGAAGTGTCAGGAAGGAAGTGATAGTTTACTTAGTTAGGAAGGTGAAAGGAAGGAAGTTAGTAAGGTTTTTCATTTAGTAGTAGAGATCTGATAGAGACATTTGAAGAAGAAGAAAGGAGATGGGAATTGGACTTGCAGAAGTGTATCTGCTTAAGAGCTTCAGAAGAGGGAGGAGATAGTGACAGGAGGAAGGAGAGTAGCTCATGGGAGCATAAAAGAGGAGAGGAGAGCATGGAAGGTGAGATGGTTATGTTGGAGGCTTGATGTGGAAAGGTTGAGAAGAAGAGCCTGAGGAGAAGACAGAAGGATATGAGGAAGGAGATGGAACTAAGAGACATTGAGCCTTATTCAATTGAGGCATTGTGAGTTACTTAATGTTGGAGTTACGTTTGCGGGCCTTCTGTGGGCACGAGTTAAGGTGCTATTTAATTGGCCGGGCCCGCAAGTTAGGGGCAGATTGTGAAAATCGGAAACCATTGCCGTCAGAAGTAGCATTTGCGAGCTTGGGTAACTCCCGATGCAGAAACAGCCAATGGAAACAGAAATCGTCATCATGACCAACTTCCAAACCCATAACTCATAAGTGAAGGCTGTAGGACTTTGAAATCCAACCTCCATTTTCAAAGTCCTATGGGCTTCAACCTTCAAGCCCGTAGGACTTTGAAGAAAATGGAGGTTGGATTTGAAAGTTCTATGGGCTTGGAGGTTGAAGCCGTAGGACTTCACATTGATTGCTGTGCTCGATATAGGTCAAAAAATGAGCATGAAATAAAGTATTGGAGAATGTTGTGCTATTGATTATAAGACCTAACATCACTTTCACTCTTAATAAAAGTACAGTTTTGCTTTTTTATTTGCTTTTAAAGTGCTCCAATTTGCCTTGGTACCATTAACTTGTGGTTAGATATTTGCCATTTGCGGGCTTGACAGAGTGGTTAGAGAGGGAGAATCGGAGCAATTGAATAACGATTTACGATTTTAGTGTTCGGGACTCTTGCGTCCGTAAAATATCAAAGGTTTGGAGGGCATTAACTTAAGATTTTACAAATCACAACGAATCACAGCTCGGAGCACGTAGCTCGATCGGAGCTTGCAAACGTAAGGCAATTGAATAGCAAAACAACTTGCGACCTCCACTTGCCAGCCTGGATCTCAAAATCACCGCAATTGAACAAGGCTCATTGTGTACAGGATTAAATAGGAATAGTTAGCAAGTGATGCTAATTGATCAGCTGTAACAACTTTGTGGGACTCTATAAATTAAGGGTAAACAGGGGCGGTTGGGTGAGGGGCAGGGAGGGAGGGGACGAATCACATTTGATAAGAGAATAAGCAATCATTGATAGGCTGCCATCCCAGTGATAGTTCATTGCCAAACAAAACCTCTAACACAACAAGGAGCCAGCCAATGGAGATCATTTTATTGGTGGTAAACATTATGTCTGAAAATTTTGCAGTGAGCTATATAATGTAGGGTCACCGAAGATGGACAAATCATTGCAGAGAGATTAGACATTGGTAAGTTTATTAATGAATTGTGCTTTTTTAAATAATTGAATATCAATTGTATTAAAAATCAATGCCGAAGAAAAACATCTTGCTCATGTTGTTAGGGCACCAAAGTGTTTTAGGCTATTGTTAATATTCCATACTGTTTTTATGTCTGGCATAACGGCCATTAATATCTATTAAAGTGAGTACTTTATTGCGGATAAGGAAACCTGTTCATTTTTAGAATACAGTAATGCAATATTACACCCAACAAGTACCAATATTTCAAAATTAATCTTATGAATCTATAATAAATATTAAATGACCAAAGTACAATGAAAAATGAGTACAATGAGTCTGGCTAAGAGCATAATTAAAGGAATATTATTGCCTCAGAGGAAAGTTTGTATCATCTTAAAGTGCCCTAAAAACTCTTTACATTGTACTAGCCTTTTTTCTCTACAGCAAGCCGTTCCAGAGATATACAGCATTGTTTTTGCAACAAATAGGCGTCTAAATATGCTAATTAGCGGTTTAAGGCCGCGGAGAAGATATAACTGATTATAAAATTGTGGATCATTGTGTTTGCCACTGTAGAGATAGCCAAGCAGAGTTTGAGTCTAACTAGCACATCAAACCATCTAATTAGTATTCAAGAGCTGCTCATTTGCATAGTAATACAGCACAGACAACACTAAACAAATGGCTAATGCAATGTACAACAGTACAAGAGTAACCTAAAAAGGCATATTGATTTTAGAGTGATAGACTCACTTTAAACTGAAAAAGTCATAAAGTCTCTTTTGGACCCTGAGAGGGAATTTACATTTGTGGAGAGTTGTTGTTCCATCTATTGATGCAATGTCCTTCTCGGCCTGTGAGGGGGATGGAGTGTGGTGTCAATTGTATTCTTATCCTACTATATAACATTCTCTTTTTTCCAGACTCTCTCTTTCCCTCCTCCCACTGATAGCTACAAAAACACATTCTTATTATCCAGCTCTCAACATCTGATATAACAAACACAAAATGGATTCCTGTTCTTATAAATGTGTTTTGCCCATGGCTTACCCAGCTGCTAATATTATTAGTCTGGTACATACTTGGCAAACAAGTGTGTCTTTTCTTGAACTACAGTGGTCCTTTAAACTTGACTAGAGGAATCTACTTCTTTGTGGATAATAATCACTCCCTGTCGGAGATCTGATTGCATTGAGACCATTAATTCAACAGCCTGAAGGGTCCACAGGTTTACAGTCAGCGTATGTGATTATCTCTACTCTAGTTTTACTTTCTTACAGCGCGTAACTTGATCAGAAAGTCAACTGATTTTCCAGTTAATTACCAAATAACTGTTACTTTCACTATTTACTTTAATATATTATTTTATTGAATATTACTATACAATACAACATTTTAAATGTTTGGAAGCTTTGAGTTACACTTTAATTATAGGCGTATTTATAGGCGTATAACACGCACTTTTTCTCACTGAAAATAGGGGGCAAATGATGTGTGCGTGTTATATGCCGATATAATGTTAAGGACCCATAGTACATACCGCATAGCGGCGCGAATGGCGCACATTGCAGTCCCCGGCAGCCTTCCTCTGCTACACTGGAATGTGTCACATAATGTACCGTATATACTCGAGTATAAGCCGAGTTTTTCAGCCCTTTTTTTAAGGCTAAAAAGGGCCCCCTCGGCTTATACTCGAGTCACTCTCCCCCCGTGTCTCTCTAACCCCCCCTCATGTCTATCTAACCCCTCCGTGTCTCTCTACGCCCCTGTGTCTCTCTAACCCCCCAGTGTCTCTTTCCCTCCCCCCTCCTCATCCTCACCCCCTCCTCATTTTAAACCCCCCTCCTCATTCTAAACCCCCCTCCTTATTCTTTACCCCCCCCCTTACTCATTCTAAACCCCCCTAAATACATCCCCCTCTCCCTTTCCCCTCACTTACCTGCTTCTGCTCCGGCCTCCGCTCCTTCTTGACCCGGCCCGCATGTCACGTCACATGCGCGCCACGTCATTAGCATATACCTGGTGCCGGTTCAAGGAGCGGAGCGGAGGCCGGAGCAGAAGCAGGTAAGTGAGGGGGACGTATTTAGGGGGGTTTAGGTTGAGGAGGTGGGGGGGTTAGAATGCGGAGGGGGGTTTAGAATGAGGAGGGGGGGTTGAGGATGAGGAGGGGGAGGGAATATCAACATATAACACGCACACATCATTTGCCCCCTATTTTCAGGGAGAAAAAGTGAGTGTTATACGCCGATAAATACGGTATTTATAATCTATATTGCGTATATACATATTTAATATGATATATATATACTGTATATATCACATATATAGTTGTCAGTTTCCGGAACGTTTGCGATATTGGTCTTTTGCCTCGCACGCACGACTTAGGCTGCAATGAGCACCGAAGGTGCTCTTTGCACTGCAAGCCTCACGACGTGATCGAGCAGTTGAGCCACGCGGGACTTAAGCTGCAATGAGCACCAAAGGCGCTCATTGCATGGCTCACAATGAGCATCAGAGGCGCTCATCGCGAGGCCCAGGCATTACCAACACCCAACGGGGGCTGCAATGAGCTGAAGGCACTCATTGCAGGGTTTGCATCACCCCCACTACCTGGTTTCTGCCACTGGAGGGCACGCCATGAGCGCCAGAGGCACTGCTCCTGAGGCCCCCCGGGCTTGCATCACCCCCACTACCTGTTTCCTGCCAGTGGAGGGCACGCCATGAGCGCCGGAGGCGCTCCTTGCGAGGCCCCTCGGTCTCGCTTCACCCCGCAGTACCTGGTTCCTGCCAGTAGCTCAAGCACGTACCTGGATGCAACCCTGCCAGCGGCGATGCACTCCGTCTTCTCCTCTACGGCTCCTGTCCTCCGGGCGGAACTACTATCTGGGTCAAGCCGGGCAAATGCATGGCTTGATCCAGAAAGTAGTTCCAACCGGAGGACGGGAGCCGCAGAGGAGGTGAGTGAGTCGCTGCTGGCAGGGTTGCATCCAGGCACGAGACACAGAGGGACATTGTTTTTTGCACCGGGCCCTCCATGTACTAGCTCTGCCACTGCCTTAAAAATCAAAGAAGGAGATAGGTCGGAGTTACCGCAGTGATATTGAGCCTGTAACTCACGATTGGAATGCGAGTAGCTAAAAGTAGCCAATTGAATACATGTAACATTTATGGGCGGCTTTGCAATTTGCTCAATTAAATGGGGGCCATGGGGCATCATTCAATTGCGATTTGGCCAACTGAATAGGGCTCTATATAAGCACAGACCATATTTTTTACAGATGTTTTTAGTTAGTGAAGACCTTGCTTTTGGATAGAAGTTCACTAACTAAAAACTTCTGTAAAAAAACATATGCCCCGTGCTTATATAGAGCCCTATTCAATTGGCCAAATCACAGTTGAATGAGGTGATCACTGGTAAGGGTTTACTCATAAGCCTTAAGTTCTCGATCTGTCTGTGCTGATAACCAGCTGAAAACCTTAAAGATAAGCAGCAGTCATATTAACACTACTTCATACAAAAACATACACTGTTTCCCGTGCTTAATTTAATTATGGTAATAAGAATTGACATTTAAGTTGCATCTTTTTTAACAATAACCGGAACAAATTGAACAATTTAAAGCAGATTTTAGCAGATGTAAATGTTTTGTCTTTATTTCTGCCTGGGCTAGATGTACTGCTATGGTGTAATTCTATAGTAATTTATTTAAATAAATTACTATAAAATTACACCATAGCAGTCCTTTAGGTCCAAGCTCAGCGGCTAGCATGGAATAGTGGGGAATGGGAGATAAAAATCCAGGACAGGGTGCCTGGAAAAGTTGCAAATAAGGGTGTAGGAAATGAAAAAAATCTGGAGAGAAAACATGCAAAAGTGACCGAAGATATATATTCATTATAGGAGGTAGGTACCTTATCCTTGGTGTATACACGTCTCCCTCACCTGCTGTCCTTTTAGCTGCCCAGATCTCACAAGATCATGCAAGATAATGGTAGATGCTTTTGTCTATATATTCACGGATGCTTCACTCTTCAAGATATATATATATATATATATATATATATATATATATATATATATATATATACTGTGGCCCTCATTCAATTGCGATTTGGCCAATTGAATAGGGCTCTAAATAAGCACATAACATATATTTTTTTAAGAACTTTTTAGTTAGTAAGCATCTATCCAAAAGCAAGGTCTTCACTAACTAAAAACTTCTTTAAAAAAAATATGCTATGTGCCTATTTAGAGCCCTATTCAATTGGCAAAATCGCAATTGAATGAGGGCCTGTATATATACTTCTAATCATATAACCTTGGGGGGATTTGTCCCCATCCCCCCAGTCCCTATGCCCATGGTTGCAATGCTGATTTGGGAGACATCAAACCCTAAGTGCCCCCTATTTTGCCATTACTATGTTATCATATGGGTCATATCCATCTGCCACATTGGCACCTTTTTATCTACAATTTACTGAGATCCAGATTTTGATTACCCATACATTACAACATTTTTCTACAAGATAATCTTATTGCTACTGTTCCCAAATAAGAGCAATAGGATTTTGGATCCCATTATTTTTGCTTGAAATTTACATACACTGATATATATAATGACAGATACAGACTATTTTCCATCAGTCTTTCATAGACTATTCAATAAAAAAAGAATAATATTGAAATAATTAAAAGAGGGGGCACTTGAGGAATCATTGCCTAAGGGGCATCACAGATGGAAATCCTGCCCTGGTCAAAAAAGTTATTAAGTCCCTTGAAGGGTATTTATTTTTATTATCGGTTGTGTAAATTAAGATTGATTTTCTAAAGACTCAAGGAATTCTCAGAGGACTTGACAATGAAGAGCATGCAGAGAAGTGAAAGTTAAATGCTGAGGTGCTAATTAAAAGCCCAGCTTATCACATAGTTAAAAGAGCCCCCTGAATAGGGCTTCTCAGCTGCCGGCAGATTTACGACCTAAACATATGTGTTGTTATTTTAGTTGGCGTTAGTTTATACACCTTAATCAAAGAGTCTCGAGAGGGGAGGGATTGCCTGCAGGTAACAAAGGTCTGTAACACTCACAAAACAATCAGTAAAAATATCAGATGTTACGGTGAATTGTTCAGTTCTTGTTTGGCACAAGACGAGACAAAAACCTAGAATAAATATGATGATATACACCGTAGTTACTGTATAGAACTATTTAAAATAAATAACAATATAGAATAATGTGTAATTGGTCATAATCACTATAAGAGAGCTTTTTTTTTTGGTTGCCGGAAATTTCATTTAAGTAAGCCTAAGGGCAAGCTTGTTTTTTAAATGTCTCAAAATGTTAGAACTTAAAGGATCAGTGTAGCTTGGGAAAACAATCACATATTTGTGAAGTATACAAAAAGTAAACACTAGGAGTTGTGTAAGTCATGAGCATAAAAGCATTTTTAAAGAAAATCTTGTGTTATGGGGATTCCATTTTGACCGCTTACCCGCGTAAGATTCGGTGCTTTCACCTGGGTTTGATTCCAGTCAGGGAACTAAGAGGTCACACCGACTTGACCCCAAGTAGGGTTAGGCCTGGTCAGTACTTGGATGAAAGACCACCTAGGAATACCAGGAGCCATATGCTGTGGCCCATTAGATAAGGAACTGGCAACCCACTCCAGTTTATCTGCCATGATTACCAAGTGGATCAGCATGGTGTATTACGGTCCATGAGGTCGGACAGGACTGAATGACGCAAACACACACAGGGTTGTCATGCTGAAGTTACTTTTCTATTTGGTTCTGTTATCAAGTGGCTATTTCCAATGTTAGGGCCTCATTCAATTGTGGTTTGGCCAATTGAATAGGGGTCTATATAAGCACACAGCATGTTTTTTTTACAGAAGTTTTTAGTTAGTGAAGACATTGCTTTTAGATAGAAGTTCACTAACTAAAAACTTCTGTGCTTATATAGAGCCCTATTCAATTGGCCAAATAGCATTTGAATGAGGCTCTTAGTCTTTTATTTATTATTATTTTTAATATTGTTCTTTCAACAGAACTGATTCCAAGTCATATATAAATCCACAGACCTCAAATTCATCCCAGGCTTGCAACAATTAAAAGCAATTGAACACAACATGTTAAAATTAAATACTTTATTTATTTATTTATGTATTTATTTGTTTTAAACTTAATGTAAAATTATTTTGATGAACATACTATAAACATGACACTGCTATTATCCTTTAACTTTACACTTCTTCAGCATTTTATTTAATTTTTAAGCCAGAGAGATACTGACTCAAACAACACATTGGGCCTCATTCAATTGTGATTTCCAATTGAATAGGGCCCTCTATAAGCACATAGCATATTTTTTTACAGAATATTTTAGTTAGTGAAGGCCTTTCTTTTGAATAGAAGTTCACTTACTAAAAACATCTGTAAAAAAAAATATGCTATGTGCTTATATAGAGTCCTATACAATTGTCCAAATCACACTTGAATGAGGCCCTTTCTGTGTTTCCACATTTTGGTAGGAATTGTGTAAAGTTTAATTTCCAAATTGAAGCTTTGTGTCTAAGTTGATGGACCAGCCTATCCAATGGCGACTCCCCAGAAGGGTAGGATATAGAGAAGGGGAAGTCAGGTTGGTTTCAGAATAGATCCAATTAGTTCTGAGAGGCAATGCTCCCTTTGTTTATCTATTTATTTATACTATCTTCATAGATGGTATATATGAAATTGTTCTATACTGGACGTGGTGTGCTAGTCTCCATAACATTTCCACTATTTCAAAGACAATAGAATGACCATTTACCAAAAATATGTATTTTTGCCGCCATTTAAAATACAGTTAAAATTAGTAAGCATACATAATTTAATCAGTATTTTGGATCGTATGATACACATTATTTTAAAAAAATAACCTAATGTAATGAAACATATAGGGGAAATTTACTAAGTATTTCAATTTTATCTCATACCATCTCTTGATTTACTTTGTTTTGCATCGTTCAGTCATTTTCGACTCTTTGTGACCTCATGGACCATAACACACCAGGACATCTTTATGTCCATGGTCATGCTGATCCACTTGGTATTCATGGCAGAGATACTGGAATGGTTGGGCCACAGCATACAGCTCTCCCATCCAAGTACTGACCAGGCCCAACCCTACTCGGTTTCAGGGTGGTGCGACCTCTTGACTTGGAATCGAACCCAGGTCGCAGAGGGGAAAGCACCGACCAACCACCATACTCTTCTCACCTCATCTCAGGAGAGAAAGTACTTGGTAAATTCTCTGCTTTATCTATGTTGTATTAACTAAAAATGGTCACATTATATATAGTACTCAAGCAAAATCATTCTGAATGGGTATAGCCCTAAAAAATGAAATTTGTATAAATTTGTCTACATTGAGTTTGATAAATAAATTTGAATAAAGCATTTATTGATTTTAAATTGTTTTACATTTAAGAAAAAAACATTAAGTTTTATTATGTTGTTTTTTATATGTTTTTATATCTAATTAGATTAATAAAGAATACAAATCCAGTGACTAAAGAGACAGATTAATGACCAAAGTGCAAAGAAGATTTTATATTATTTACTCTATTTCTCTATCCCTGAATGTTTAACTCGAGAAAAACAACAATAAATATGGCACTATTCAATGGATATGCCCAATACGGTATCAATAATATCATTCATATCAAGGGAAGACATAACATTATTTTGGCAGTTTTGCAGATGGCTATCAGAATCCGAATGTTTAAAATGGACTGGCCACTTTTTCACTTGACTGTATCTTACATTTTTGGGGACTTTTTATTCTTATATTCATTTTGATACTTCATGGTTTCAAAAATTAAATATATTAATCCATTAGCGTAGTTTCGCAACTTTATATATGAGATATGAATAGGGAATAATTATATTCGACTTTCCCTTGAGACTCTGATGCTGGAAAAGATTGAAGCACATGAAGAAGGGGACACAGAGGTGGAGATGGATAGATAAGGTAATTGAAGAAGTGAACATGAGCTTGAGGGGTCTCAGAGGAGTAGTGGCTGACAGATGTGCCTGGCGTGCTCCACAGGGTCACAGACAGACTCAACCGAATGACTAAACAACAACAACAATTATTAGACAAAAGGCTTGTACGAGATGTGATGATTACCTTATATAAATAAACGCAGGGTCAGTATAAGGTGAGCTCCATCAAGCTCATGTTCGTTACTTCAATGACCTCATCAATACTTCTCCATCCTTGCCATCCTTGTTTTCATGTGTCTTCAATCTTTCCCAGCATCAGAGTCTTCTCTAGGAAACCCTGTCTTCTCATGATATGGCCAAAATATTTGAGCTTTAGCCTCATGATCAAACCTTCCAATGAACAGTTTGTATTGATTGACTGGATCTTCTTGTAGTTCAAGGGACTTTAAGCAGTTTTCTCCAACACCCTAATTCAAAGCAGTTTTCTCCAACACCCTAATCCAACACCCTAATTCAGCGCTCAGCCTTCTTTATGGTCCAACTCTATATTTATGGGTCAGCTCTATATTTATGGTGAACTTTACTTGCCAATAAGTTTTTTCAATTAAAAACAGATCTTGAGGTTAGAATGAAAAATATTTCACCTTAAAGAAAGAAATGGGTTCTTCACAGTAAAGGCGGTCAGATTTTGAAACTTGCTACCAATGGATGTTGTGATAACTGATTCAATAGCTAACTTTACAAAGGAGTTAGATATACTTTTGAAGTAAAAAGGCATTCACGGTCATGTCACTAGCAAAGCTAAGTAGGATTATTATTACGTCAACATATTCCGTAGCGCTATACATGGGTTACGATCAAGGCAAAAAACAATAGCAATACGAACACCCTGCAAAGTATGGGAGGGCGCTGTCTTTGAGCTTAGAATCCAGTCTCCAAAGCACTGTGCAAGATTGAAAACTCACAAACTTCTAATCTAAAGTGTAGGATATAGAGATCCAGGGAATTGCCAGTTTTGGGGATCAGGAAGAATGTTGTCCCCCTAACCATGCGACTGCTAATGTTTCAGTTATGTTTTTTTATTTGTGTTCCTCTGAATCAATTCACATAATATGAGGATCATAGGGTTGATGGAGCAATAATGGAGCAATCCTTCTCCTACCTCAGTTACTATGTAACTATGTTAATTTAAATACAATTTGTGAAAGTTGGGCGTTCATCTATTATTATTTGATAATATTTTTCAACTGCCATAGAATGAAGCCATTAAAGTAATATATATGTAGTTTGTTCCATCTCCAATGGAGTATCCTTTACCAGCCAGCTTGCCAGTGGTGGTATTGGAACGTGCAAGCTCTCGCCCCCCCTTCCCTTCCACTTCCAACCCCTGGGGGGCTGACAGAACAGTTGTCTCTGATTAGACTGCATTTGCTCAACAATATTGTAGCAGTCTGTTTTTAAAGGCTGTCACATGCAGAAGGTAAGAGCTGCGATTTGGTCCAAGTCCAAACTTTGGTGCATCTCCGTCTTTCCTCCCCATGTCTTGCTGAGCACAGAGATGGACTCCTGCTGCTTCCTCCTCGGCATTTACAGCCGCCCTGCCTGTAGGAACAAATGGCACATTTCAGAAAATAAACTTATCTCATTTGTATGACACCACAAGCCCTCTGGTAATAATGTGGTACCATTACTCGTAACAAGGCTTGAAGCTATGCTAATTCAGTCTATGCAATTAAGAAATATAAGAGAAATCTCTGTACTGTACTCCATTCACTCTCTTATTACCCCTAGTCCCATCTAGAGCTATAGTCAATTGTTCATTGAAAAAAAGAACCAATAGGTCAAGGGTCTCCAAACTATTTCGTAACCAATATATTCGATATATGTAAAAATTACATATAATTATCTATTTTCTTTCCTATTGATGATTGTTTTCTATGAAACATGTAGCTTGGGGAAGCCTTTATACATTTGTGAACTTTGTAACAAACTAACCCCATTAACAGCAGTGAAAACCATGAGCATAAACCATTTTTAAAGAAAATATGGTATGCTTGTGTCATGGGCCTTCCATCTTTTTGAGGTGAATGGCTCATTGGGTGTATTCTTGTCAATGGTTTGCCCAACTTTTCAAAACTATTTCAAGATCATGCTACCTTCCTAGACCTGGGTCTAGTCTAAGGGCTCCATTCAATTCCAAGCCAGAAATTCGAACGCAGACAGCTGAATGTTTGCGAGTAAGTTGCGGGCTCCCGTTGGTCTCTGCTTGCAAGGCTATTCAATTGCTCAAGACCGCAAGTTATAGGCCCGAAGCCACAAACGTAAACCAGGCACTTGTTTGGAGCAGTTCAGGGCGGGAACATGATCAATTCAGCAAGCCCGTAACTGCCCATTTCGAATCAGCCAATAGAAAAAGAGACTGTGATTATTACGGCAGTAAAACATGGAGGTTACGTATCAATCAATTAGGCTCGGGGGTCCGATATGAGATCAGACTTGCAAATCCTAAAAATAAAGAATTATGAAAATGAATGCCAATACTGTTCATGTCCAAAAACGTGGTGATATGTATTAACTCATTGATACCTGATATCGATTTAACCCCGAAATGAAACGTAAAACTGTTGTGCAATTAATTCTAATGTCTATCATCACTTTCCCCATTATTTACAGTGCAGTATTAATGCTTTATTTGCATTAACAGTGCTACAAACAGGTGTTTGACCCCCATGCGGGAGGGATTTTCTCCTTCATTTGCAGTTTAAAGTGTGAAAACATTTGCGGGCTTGGGAAAATTGTGCAATTGAATAGCGATTTGCAATTTTAGCTTTGCGAAAGTGAAAGATCAAAGGCTTCGGGAGGCTGCAAGTTACGAGTTTAACCATGGTAATATTTTCAAGCCCGTAACTTGGAAGCCGATCGGAGCCCTCAAAAAGACAACAATTGGATTAGCAAATTAGCTTGCGACCTCACTTACGGGCTACTGGATCTCAAAATCGCTCAATTGAATGTGGCTCTATGTGTGGTTATGCTTTCAATCACATACATAGTTGTCAGTTCAAAGATGTTGGTCACGTTGCGGCCCGCTGTAATGAGGGCCGAAGACGCTCATTGCACTGCGAGGCGAGCAGTTGAGGCACGCAGGAGTTAGGCAAAGGTGCTCATTGCACTGCAAGCCTCGCAAAGCAAGGTGAGCAGTTGAGGCACGCAGGACTTAGGTTGCAATGAGCGCCAAAGGCGCACAATGCACTGCGAGCCTGGCGAAGCGAGGCGAGCTGTTGATGCACGCTGGACTGAGGCTGCAATGTGTGGCGAAGACTCGAGGCGAGCAGTTGAGGCACGCAGGACTTAGGCTGCCTCATTGCGAGGCCAGTAGGACTTAGCTATGATAAAAAAAATTACAGCCCGTAGGAATTAGGAACCGAAGCACGTACATGGACTGTGGGCCTCAGAAAATGATAAATTTAATGGCTGAACCACGGAACTCGAAACACCTGCAAAAAACAACAAATATGCCTCAAATTAACTTACACACTCACACACCACAGTGGGAGAGTCAGGGAGCCTGTGAGTGAGGTTGCAAGTTAATTTGAGGCATATTTTTATTTATTTTTACGAATGAATATCGCCCAAGCAATTAAAAAAATGGCTGCCAAAAAAACGCAACACGACAAAAACGAGGCTGAAGGACGTTAAACAAGTGTGTAGAACGTAAAAACGAGCCCTAAGCAGTAACATTTAACGCAAGACAGTAACACTTAATCCAAGCCACTAATATTAACCACAAGGCAGTAACATTTAACCCAAGGCAGTAACAAAACCCAAGACAGTAACACTCAAGCGCAACGCCTATAATGTACACAGGGTGAGAGGCGCTCATCGTGGGGCTCGTAAGGAGCTCCGAAGGTGATCATTGCAAAGCAGGAAAGTTGCCACTCGCGATGAGCGCCAAAGGTGCTCAGAGGGCCCATAGCCTCGCATTGTGTGGCAAACAGCAAACAAGCTTACAATTTTACTCCCTTCATTCTTGATGGGCAATTTCCTAGTGAAACGAATATTGGTCAGTTTTCAAGGCCCATCATTCCGAGAAAACAACTAAAGGAAGCAATTCAACCAATGACACAATCATCACATATAATAGTTGTCATACTGCAAGTTGTCGTCACGCAATGTTAAAAATTACGCCCTTGTGCATGCGCAATGAGCGCAACACATGAGCACAAAAGGCGCTTATGTGAATGGCTGCAACCACCGATAAAAAACATAGCACTTTCCTGCTGATCGCGAGGCACGCAACCGTATACGATTTTAACAGTCGTAAAGGTCTCAACTGCATACCCCCCAAAACAGCCAAATAAAAAAAAAATTAATAACACACTCACACACAGCACAGTTAGTGCGATTGCAAGCAAATTTGAGCCATATTTGGCGTTTTATTTGTCGATCGAAAATTGGCTAATTGAGGAAAACAATGGCAGCCGAAAAAAAATTAAAATTCTCAAACACGATCAAAACGAGGCCGAACAATGCCAGACACACGGGACTTAGAAAATACACAACGGCGAATCCACTAACACTTACACGAACAACGTCAGGCACGCGGGACTTTGAAAAAAATACGACAGTCAGCAAGCGCCACTCAAAGATTCAGCAGACACACAGAGGAGAAAGACACAAGGAATGGACAGAGGGGCGATGGTGGAAAGAGACACATGGCATTCCCAAGCTCAAAAGTTGCAGGTTACCAAGGGCTGCAATGAGCGGCGAAGCCAAAAGCGCTCATCGTGAGGCCCGTAAAGTAGACGGGAGGAGAGGCTCGCAATCAGGGAGGGCAGAACCTCACATTGTGTGGCAAACAGCATTGCCAGGCTTCACATTTAGTTGCTGTCATTTTTTTATGGGCAATTCCCTAGTAAAAAATTATAAAGTATGCAAAAAAATATATTTCAGAAGGTATTTAACCCAAAAACATT
The DNA here is from genome assembly GCA_027410445.1 of Discoglossus pictus. Taxonomy (NCBI): domain Eukaryota; kingdom Metazoa; phylum Chordata; class Amphibia; order Anura; family Alytidae; genus Discoglossus; species Discoglossus pictus. The sequence continues at coordinate 27,111,381 of CM050171.1, forward strand.
AGCATTTTTAGCAGACTCTACCTATCTTCTAGACCGGCTAGTTTACAATCATCTGTTTTACCTTCTCTCCTCCAACTGCCTACTCAGCTATTTCCGGCTTGGCTTTCTAACTCTGCATTAACAAAGATGGACAATGTCCTACTCACTGCCAAATAACTGCTCCTTCTCCTTGATCTCGCCGCTACCTGTGACATTGCTGATCCTTTATACTCTGCACTCTATTTCACTCTGTAGCAGCTCCCTCTCATTGCTCTTCTTATACTGTTCCTTCAAAGACATCTGTAATGCCCTAATTAAAGGAGCTAGTTTTAATTATATATTGATAATTGATAATTGTCCTATTTAATGGTTTGTAATAGCAATATTTAATATTAACTTACTTTAGAAGATTATGTTAGCCTCCAGTGGTGATGTTGGTTTCCACCCATAAGGGCCATCAAGGAGGGGGTTGGCGAGAGAGCTAAAGGATAACAGCGTGAATAGCAAGATCCTAATTTGAGTCTGGGTTCCCTGGTTGTCCAGTGGTTAGGCTTCAGTGCCCGATACCAGTCATGGAACCAAGAGGTCACAACACCCTGAAACCATTCAGGGTTGGGACTGGTCAGTACTTGGATGGGGGACCACCTAGAAATAGAAGGAGCTGTATGCTGTGGCCCACTGGAGAAGTAACTGGCAACCCACTTCAGTATCTCTGCCATGAATACCAAGTGGATCAACATGGTGTGTTGCGGCACATGAGGTCACAAAGAGTTGGACATGACTGATCGACACAAGCAATTTCAATCTAGATAAATATTCATAGGGTTTTCTCCCAAATAGACCTTGTTGCCAAGGAAACCACTTTAACACATTATGTTGATATAAGTGTACTAGAAAATGTAACACTGCCTGCTACACAAAGCTTCTTAGCTCTATTGACCTTATAGTGGGGGGAGTACAGCAACACTTAAATCTGATCTTTGGAAATAATTGTAGTATTCAATATTATTTTTGAAAAATGGTAAAGATCAATGATAGTTTATTGTGGGAAATGCTTTTTCTTAATAACATTTAACTGAAATTTGGAATCTCCACTGTGTCTCTTTATCGTCTTCCCTCTCACCAATATCTCATCAAAGCCAGCCATCAGTAAAAGCACTAGATTACTACCCATGCCCATTGCTCAGGAGTTATCTTTAACTCAAGATTTGCTGTCAATCCTCACATCCATTATCTCAATCACCTATATGAACTTAGAGGACTCTAATATCTCACTAACAGCACCACTTATGTATTATTTCCCATTTTGTTGTTTAGATGTTTTTTTATGTCCAACTTTCTATTACACTACAGCACACCAGGTACATCTGTCAGCCACTACCCCTTTGAGCTCCATCAAGCTCTTGTTCGTTACTTCAATGACCTCATTCAGAACTGGATCTACCTTTTTGGAGCCCCTTGGCAGTGAAGTGGAGGAACCCCTGTGAGTGAGTATGCAAGATATGCATGGACCCATGTTTGCCTTTTCTGTGCTTGTAAGTTCCTTTTCCTCTTGTTCTAGGTGGTTACCCCCTAGTAGCAAGTCTATGAACTGCAGCATTTCATTTCTTTTGTCAGGAACCATTTTTTAAAAAAAGTGCTGCCCCTCTCAGGGGAACCTCTTAGTTGGCCTAATGGGTAATCCGGCCATGATCTCATCTATACTTCTCCATCCTTGCCATCCTCTTTTTCATGTGTCTTCAATCTTTCCCAGCATCAGAGTCTTCTCTAGGGATCCCTGTCTTCTCATAATATTTGAGCTTTAGCCTCATGATCAAACCTTCCATTGAACAGTTTGTATTGATTTCCTGTAGTATTGATTGACTGGATCTTCTTGCAGTTCAAATGAAACCCCAATTCAAAGGCGTCAATTCTAAAGCGCTCAGCCTTCTTTATGGTCAAACTCTATATTTATGGTCCAACTCTATATTTATTGTTCAGCTCTATATTTATGGTTCTGCTCTATATATACATACATACTTTGTAGGGGTGGTAGGTACCTAATCCATGGTGTCTAGTAGGAGAAAAGAGATCACAACACATGTACTGTATATGCTAATTAATGTAGAACAGTAGTACTATTGCTCCTCATGTAATGATATTGCTCTTGTTCGTTTGGTCGCTGCTTGGATCTTCTTCTTAATCCAACTCCCCCCCCCCCCCCCCGCCCCTAATTGTTTTATTTTTGATTGCAAGTATAAAATAATTGGATTACGTACATTTTTGTGACTAAATAAAGCCGGACAGCCCTGTACTATATTTGCTGATGTGCTCAGAATCCCACCATCCAATCAGAAACAACTCCTAGGCCTCTCCTGCATCAGCTGTGTATTGAACTCTATGTAAAAAGTCAAACGAGGCATTGACAGTGTAAGTTATCCAAACTATTTTAAACTTGTTTCCTATCAGAGACACACTAAAACAGCATCTGCTCATTAGTGTGAATGTTTTAGAGAACTAAAATCCCTTTAACTGTTGCCAGATACTTAAACATGGCGCAAAAGTCTCATCATGTAATATAAAGTGAATCAGTTTAGGGGCAGTTGAGACTGGTCTATTCCTTGGTGTATAATAAAACTTGATTTTTTTTCTTTATCTCTCTTGTCTTTCAGCAACCAAACACCTATGCCAAAAGAAAGTAAAACAGAGAGAAAGCCTAAAAGGGTAAAAAAAAAAAACGGATTTTCATTATGAAGTTAATTAGCTTCCAAGCCAGGCTGTACCTTTTCAAGACGAGGAATTAGAAGCCTTTAATTGCTTTATCAGCCTTCTCTTTGATTTTCAGCAATCAGGCCGATTCTATTTAATTTAACTGCCACAGATGAGAAGAAAATTGATGCTCTCACCTGCCTCGGAGCAGAAAAAGAGAGAGAGAGCGAAAGAGAGTACGCCAGGGAGAGAGGGAGAAGTCAGAGGAATTGGCAAATATAGTGTCTGCAAATTAATGAAAACTAACAGCGTTTGTTCACAATTGGAAATGATGTGTGCCCTGAGGTGTTTGGGAGATGTGTACCACGGCGCAGAGACTCGGTCTGGGCTGCGAAAGCAATCTTAGTGTCAGCGGAGAGGAGGGAGCACCACCCCCCCGAACCACGGCAAACATTCATAGGATGATCGGGGATCAATTAAGGCAACTCATATGAATAGAAACATAACACGCACAAAAAAAAGCACCTTTTATGTGTCAGAGCGGATAATTTACTGCTGTATCCGATGCAATCGTAGGCTTTTTTTTTTTCGTCTGAAGGTGAGATGGATGCGGTGAAATTAGGCATTTGGTTGATAAATGAGCCTGTTTAATCTTTATATTTCATCGTACAAAAGATTTTCACAGCATAAAGGTGATCTGCATATTATATAAGGTTGGTTTGACTCTTGTAAACGACGTGGTTTCCTTATGAAGCTGACCTACTATTATTATATATTTTGGCGTTATTTCGTCGTTCAGTCAGGTCCGACTCTCAGTGACACTACGGATCACAGCACGCCAGACACATCTTGTAAGGTTTTCTTGGAAAATATACTGGAGTTCTTTCTCCAGTCGACAGCAATTTGTCTGACCTCTTTATTGTGACCCTACATGAGGTACACACTTGGTATTCATGGCAGAGATACTGGAGTGGGTTGCCAGTTCCTTCTCTAGTGGGCCATAGCATACAGCTCCTGGTATTCCTAGGTAGTATCCCAGCCAAGTACTGACCAGGCCAAACCCTGCATGGCTTCAGTGTGGTGTGACCTCTTGGTTCCCTGACTGGAATTTAACCCAGGTCGTAGTGGTGAAAGCACCAAATCCTAACCACTGGACCACCAGGAAAACACTCTTTGATTAAAAAGTGTCTATCAATAATGTTTAATTATTATATATAATATAACATTATTATATTATATTATTATTATATTGTATTATAGTATATCACATAGGTTTCATTATTATATAAAATAAAATATTATTATTATATTATTATATTTTAACAGTAGTGACCTGTCCATGGATTATAAACTACATCCAATGACCCATCTATATTAAACATTTTGTTCAGTCATTCAGTTGTGTCTAACTCTCCGTGAGGTTTTCTGGGCAAAGATACTGGAGTGGGTTGCCAGTTACCTTTTCCAGTGGACCCAATTTGTCTGACCTCTCTGCCATGACCTGCCTATCTTTGGTGACACTACATGGTATAGCTCCCAGCTTCATTGAGGTACACATGCCCCTTCACCACGGCAAGGTTGCGATCCAGAAGAGGATATTATTTTATAATATTATATTATACTAGCAACTTGCCCATCAAAAATGACGGCAATAAAATGTGAATCCTGGCAATGCTGTTTGCTACACAATGGGAGCCTCTCCCCCTCTACTTTACTGGCCTCGAGATGAGCACCTTTGGCACTCATCACGGGCCTGCAAGTTTCTCCCTCTGTCTTCCTCTCTCCTTGAGTCTCATTTCCCCCCTCCTCTCCCTCCCTTGTGTCTCCTTTCCCCCTCCTATCCCTCCCTTGTGTCTCCTTCCCCCTGTGTTTTTACCCCCTCTCCCCCTGTATCTTTCCCCCCTGTCCCCCCATGTCTCTTTCCCCACCTCTCCCTCCCCTGTGTCTCTTGCGCCCCCCTCGCCCTCCCCTGTGTCTCTTTTTCTCCCCCTGTGTCTCTTCCCCCTCCTCTCACTCCCCTGTGTCTCTCCCCCTCCTCTCCCTCCCCTGTGGATCTACCCCCTCCTCTCCCACCCTGTTTTTCTCCCCCTCCCCTTTGTCTCTTCCCCCCTCCTCCCCAGTGTCTCTTCCCCCTCCTTTCACTCCCCTTTTTCTCTCCCCCTCTCACTCCTTTTTGTCTCTACCCCTCTCACTCCCCTGTGTCTCTCCCTCTCTTCTCACTCCCCTGTGTCTCCCCCCCTCTTCTCACTCCCCTGTGTCTCCCCCCTCCTCTGTGTCTCTCCCCCTCTCATTCCCCTGTGTCTCTCCCCCTCCTCTCCTTCCCCTGTGTGTCTACCCCCCTCCTCTCCTACCCCTGTGTCTCCCCCATCCCCTGTGTCTCTTCCCCCTCCTCTTCGTCCCCTGTGTCTCTCCTCCCTCTCACTCCTTTGTGTTTCTCCCCCTCCTCTCACTCCCCTGTGTCTCCTCCTCTCACTCCCTGTGTCTCACCCCCCTCCTCTCACTCTCCTGTGTCTCTCCCCCCTCCTCTCACTCCTCTGTGTCTCTCCCCCCACTCATCCCTGTCTCTCCCCCCTCTCATTCCCCTGTGTCTCTCCCTCTCTCCTCTGTGTCTCTCCCACATCCCATGTTTGTCTACCCCACTCCTCTCCCACCCCTGTGTGTCTCCCCCCTCCCCTTTGTCTCCCCCCTGCTTTCCCTCCCCTGTGTGTCTCCCCCCTCCTCCCCTGTGTCTCTTCACCCTCCTCTCACTCCCATATTTCTCTCCCCCCTCCTCTAACTCCCCTGTGTCTCTCCCCCCCTCACTCCTTTTTGTCTCTCCCCTGTTCACTCCCCTGTGTCTCTCTCCTCCTCCTCTGTGTCTCTCACCCCTCTCATTCCCCTGTGTCTCTTCCCCCCTCCTCTCCCTCCCCTGTGTGTCTACCCCCTCCTCTCCTACCCCTGTATCTCCCCCTTCCCCTGTGTTTCTTCCCCCCTAATCTCCATCCCCTGTGTCTCTCCCCCCTCCTCTCATTACTTTGTGTCTCTCCCCCCTTCCTCTCACTCCCTGTGTCTCTCCCCCCCACCTCTGTTTCTCTCACCCCTCCCCTGTGTGACTATCCCCCTCCTCTCCCACCCCTGAGTGTCTCCCCCCTCCCCTGTGTCTCTTCCCCCCTCCTCTCCCTTCCCTGTGTCTCTCCCCCCTTCTCTGTGTCCCTCCCCCCTCCCATGTGTGTCTACCCCCTTCTCTCCCACCCCTGTGTGTCTTTCCCCCTCCTCTCCTTCCCCTGTGTCTTCCCCCTCCTTCCCTGTGTGTCTCCCCTCCTGCTCCTCTCTGTCTCTGGCACGCAATGCGCCTGTGCGGGCCAATGTGCAATGAGCCTGCGCACTACGCCGTAATGCACAAGCGTGAGCCATTGCGCACGCGCTGCGTACGAAAAGGCAATGTGCATCCGCGTCCAATTTGCAGCAATCGTCGTTGTCAAACTGCGATTTGTCGCAAGCATGAAGACGAATCGCAGTTTGACAACTATTATATGTGATATTATATTTTAACATCTATCCATCTCCGCCTCTGTCATCCCCTTCCTCTTGTGCCTTCAATCTTTCCCAGCATCAGAGTCTTTCCTAGGGAATCATGTCTTCTCATAAAATGGCTAAAATATTTGAGCTTCTGTCTGATGATCATACCTTCCAGTGAACAGTTTGTCTTGATTTCCTGAAGTATTGATTTATTGGATCTTCTTGCAGTTCAAGGGACTCTAAGCAGTCTTCTCCAACACCACAATTAGAAGGCGTCAATTCTTTGGCGGTCAGACTTCTTTATGGTCCAGCTCTCACATCCGTATGTTACTACTGGGAATACCATAGTTCGAACTATGCGGACATTTGTTGATAGTTTAATATCTTTACTTTTTTACTAGCATGTTCAAGCTTGCCATAGCTTTCCTTCCTGAAGCAAATGTGTTTTAGTTTCCAAACTACAGTCACCATCTGCAGATCCCAAGAAAATAAAATCTGTCACTGCCTCCACTTCTTCCCCATCTATTTACTAGCAAGTGAGATTGCTGTTTGCCATGATCTTCGTCTTTTTAACGTTGAGCAGCAGGCCAACGTTTGCACTCTCTTCTTTTACCCTCATCAATAAGTCATTTAGTTCCTCCTCACTTTCAGCCATCAGATTAGTATCATCAGCGTATCTGAGGTTGATAATGTTCTTTCCAGCAGTATTGATTCCGGCTTTGGACTCATCCAGTCCAGCCTTACGCATAATGTACTCTGCGTATAAGGTGAATAAATAAGGTGACAATATACAACCTTGTTGCACTCTTTTTCCGATCTTGAACCATTCTGTTGTCCTAGGTTCGGTTCTGACCGTGGCTTCTTGTTCAACCTACAGATTCTTGAAGAGGAGAATGAGATGATCTCGTACTCCCATCTCTTTAAAGACATGCCACGTTTTGTTGCAATCCACACAGTCAAAGGCTTTAGAATAGTCTATGAAGCAGAAGTAAATGTTTTTCTGGAACCCTCTTGCTTTCTCTATTATCCATCAGACATTGTCAATTTGATATATTGTGCCTCTTCCTCTGCAGAACCCGGCTTTCACTTCCGGTAGTTCCTGGTCCATATATTGTTGGAGCTGAGTTTGTAGGATCTTAAGCATTACCTTGCTGGCATGTGAAATGAGTGCAATTGTTCTTTGGCACTGCCTTTTTGGGGATTGTAATGTAGACTGACCTTTTCCAGTCTATTGGCCACTGTTGAGTTTCCAAATTTGTTGGCATGATGCCAGCAACACTTTCACAGCATCATTCTGTAGGATTTTGAATAGTTCAGTAGGGATTCCATCCACTCCTGCAGCCTTATTAGCAACAAGACATACTAGGGCCTATCTCACTTCGGTCTCCAAGATGTCTGGCTCCACCTTCTTGGACAAACGATTGAGGTCATCACTGCTGTTTAGATCCTTCCTGTATAGATCTACATAACAATACATTTCTAAAGTCTCAGAAAAGTCTGTATAAACTTATCTTTCAGAAATCTTGCTGTGTACAGCCCATGAGAACCAATGCTGTAATTCAATATGAAAAATTGTTGTTTAGTCATTCATTCATATTCAGCTCTTTGTGACCTTATGAAGTGCAGCACGCCAGACACATCTGTCAGACACTGCCCCTCTGAGTTCCATCAAGCTCATATTCAGTGCTTCAATGTCCCCCATCTATCCATCTCTGTCTTTGCCTTCCCCTTCTTTGTGTTCCTTCAATCTTTCCCAGCACCAGAGTCTTCTCTATGGATTCCTGTCTTCTCCTAATATGGATAAAACATTTAAGCTTCAGCCTCATGCTCATACCTTCCAGTGAACTGTTTGTCTTGATTTCCTGAAGTATTGATTTATTGGGTCTTCTTGCAGTCCAAGGGAATCTAAGTAGTTTGCTCCAACACCACAATTCAAAGGCATCAATTCTACAGACCTCAGACATCTTTATGGTCCAGTTCTCACATCCGTATGTTACTACTGGGAATACCATAGTTCTAACCATGACAAATACAATATGTCTAAAACAACAAATAACCTGGAGAGGAAAGGACTGCAATAGTGTAGCATAATAATTAAAAAGGCAAAAATGGGTCTATGGAGGGGCTCCTCCACTTCACTGCCTAAGGGCTCCAAAAAGGTAGATATAGCCCTGGTCATTCCTATATATATATGACCATTGAGAACCAAATATGGCAATGGGCAAAGCACTTTATATATTAAAATAAATAAAAAATGTTTTAAAAAAATGTTACTTTATATGCAATTATTCTTTACTGCACATATCTTAGCTCATTATGTCTATAACTTTCTTACAAGTAGGTCCTTTTCATAATTTCTGTTGAAAGCAGTGACGGTTGTAGCTGCCACAAAATGGTAGATTGCATGGCAGCATAATTGCATATAAATGGTAATAAATTAAATCCTGCATATTCATTTTACCTTTTCCATATTTTCAAGTGCAGTTCTTCAAAATAATGTATTTTAAATATATTAAATATATGACTGTAGTGGTTGTTTAAGATCCCTATAAAATGGGTTAGTAATGTCAGATAGATAGGATCGCTATCTTGTCATCGTGAAGGGTCTTGTGTACCTCAATGAAGCTGTGAGCTATAACATGAAGGAGCATCCTAGATGGTCAGGAGAGGTCAGACAAATCGCAGTCCACTGAAGAAGGAACTAGCAACCCACTCCATTATCTTTACCATGAAAACGTATGGATAAGCATAACCAGGCACACAATGTGCCTGGCGTGCTGCAGTCCATATGGTCAGGGAGAGTCAGACACAACTGAACAACTAAATAAAATATAAGATATAGTACTGTATCTACTGTTGTACACTATGTTACAAAATGTTGGCATTATATTTTAAATTGCAAAATGCATTCATATAATTCAAATATAATACTCAGTGAATATTTTCTAATTGTAGCAAGTGTCTGAACCCTAGAACCCGGACGTGAATATAAGACCACTTTACCAAATAATGTTTTTCTCATATATAATTTCGGAAACATTAAAATTGATTACACCTTGAATGACTGAAGAAATTGACTAAATCTCTGAATATCCACAGAAATCTCATAGTGGAGTAGTGGCATAATTTACCTTATAAAATGCCGATTGTGCTTTTTTGTAGCCTAGGCTTGCTGTGAGGATCAGAGACTAGTTATCACCAATACTGAGCTGTTGTGACCTCTGTCCCCCCTGATTAAACCTGCACTGCTTTGAATGTCCCGGCTAATCTCAACTTCACACGTAAGGTCACTTTAAGTCATAGAGAGGAGTGAGGAATGTGTAATATATTATGTAAATGTGATCATCTTGGAATTAATCCTCCAGATCTGCATGAATATTCCTGTGGAAAGGACATGTAGTATCATCAAAAATTATAATATTATTTATTAAGAATTAGCATTTGCCAACAATGCAGTTTATTTATATATATATATGTATGTGTGTGTAAATATATATATATGGATTACAAGAGCAAAGCCTTTATGGGCACATTTGCATGTCCCTGCCCAGGTCCCCAGAATGCAGTGTAATAACTGTATTTCTGGCGGAGATGAGTGTGAGCCCCGTAGCAGTTTGCAAAAATTGCGTTAAAAAAATACGGCCCGTAACACTTTGCAAAAATCCTGAGCCCCCCCCCCCCCCCCCAAAAAAAAACGGAACTTGCAAAAATACAAATATAACAGGCGAACCGTGGCACTCGGGAAACACCAAAATAAACCCAAATATGCCACAAATTAACTTAAAAACTCACACACAGCACATGGGGAGAGGATGCCTGTGAGTGTGGTTGCAAGTTAATTTGAGCCATATCTCGCCTTTTTTCACAAACGAAAATCATCTAAGCGAGAAAAAAAATGTTGGATGAAAAAAATGAAAACGAGGCTAAAGGAGACCAAAGCGCGCAAATCACCACCAGGAACATACGAGTTAGCCAGGATCGACCTCGCAATTTTGGGGGCAAAAGAATTAAAAAAAAAACACACTCACACACAGCACGGGTGAAACGCCAGGACACCTGGGAGTGAGGTTACAGGCGAATTTAATCCGAAATTGATGAATTTCGGAACACGAAAATCGGCTAAGCGAGAAAAAAAATTACGGACGAAAACAATGAAAATGAGGCTAAAGGAGACCGAGGGGTGCAAATCACAGCCAGGCATGTACGAGTTAGCCAGGAATGTAGGAGATACAAAATATACCATTACAATGGACGGAAAATGCTCACTAGCCAAGTAACACATAGAAAAAAGCCGCCATTTTAACAACACTAACTTGCAAATAATAACATTACGATTCTAAAATGGTGCTTTACACGCCTAAATAAACTGTTTGGCCTCGTGCACGCAGCCTATTTACACTGCACACTTGGCACATTGCTGACACTTTCTCCTCAGCTGATCCACAGTCAAAAACTGTACATTTTCAGATGCAGGAAAATCTAAAGAGATTGTTAGCTCTTCAGGATATTGATTGCTGCATATTAAATATAAATAGGTAAAGCATATTAATTTATTAATTCACTGTACTTAATACATTTTAGATTTTACACTGTACTTATATATCTGTCTTCACGATGAGCGCAGAAGGTGATCATTGCAAAGAAGTTAACTTAAAAGACACGAAGGGAGAGGCTCGCAATGAGCACCGAAGGTCCTCAGAGAAGCAAAAGCATCACATTGTGTGGAAAACAGCATTGCCATGGATTCTAATTTTATTGCCGTAATTTTTTGCCGAGCAATTTGCTAGTATAAATATATATATATTACTGTAAATATAGATACATATATATATACTAGCGAATTGCCGTCAAAAAATTCCGGCAATAACATTGTAAGCCAGGCAATGCTGTTTGCCACACAATGTGATGCTTTTGCTTCTCTGAGCACCTTTTGAGCCTGCAATGCCATGTGTCTCTTTCCAGCATCTCCCCCCTGTCCCTTCCCTGTGTGTTTCTCCTCTGTGTCTCTGCTGAATGTTTGTGTGGCGCACACTGACTGCCATTTGTTTTATTTTCAAAGTCCCGCGTGCCTGGCGTTGTTGGTGTAAGTGTTACTGTCTTTGCCGTTGTGTATTGTCCCGCGTGCCGTTTTCATCCAGTTTCAGAATTATTTACGTTTTAATTTTTTTCTCGCTTAGCCGATTTTTGATTGACGAAACATGGCAAATAAGGCTCAAAATCGCTTACAACCACACTCCCATGCTTCCTTGCTCTCTCCCGAGCTGTGTGTGAGTGCGTTTTTATTTTATTTTTTTATTATTTTTCTTGTTTTTTGTGTTTTGCGATTTCCGCTGTGTCATGGCTGAATAATGCCAAGGCACCAGCTCTGCAATACCTTACAGACTGATGCCCTCAGCCTTAAAGGATAGGCTTATTGTGCCAGGGAAAAGGAGCCCACTGAGATGGGTTAACATTGGGGATGTTGTAATTTATCTGTTATTCCTTGTTATGCTTGTTTAAAGTTGCCTGAGTGCCACTGGGTCCATTCTGTGGTACCCATGTTTATAGTGGGGGTGGGTGTGCGTATGGACATGATGGGAGTGATGGGGTGTATGTCTGTTTTGTGTTTTTGGGCGGCTGGCACTTACAAGGAAAATATTGTATATGCCCAATATTTCATAGTAATGGACTTATTAACAAGATTAGGGAGATAATTGACCCCTAGGAGTCACATGACACCTGTATCTCTCTCTATGTATCACAAGCCTCAGACTGGTGTCTCCAGGCCTATTGTATGTAATTGCCCCTACCAAGAATACAACAGTGGAAAGGGAAAACAATAAGGGGTTGTCTTATACGGGCAGGCAGGGATGATAACGGGAGCTAGAAGGATTGGGTGTATCCATGGATGCACATTTGAATTGATTGGTCTGTTGTTGCTAGAATGTGGTATAAATATGTCTGATGGTTTCAGTAATAAAGATGTTATACTGGTTCACATAATTAAAGTGTGAATTTCGTTATTGATGCTGGGAATTCTGTTTGCTGGAGTAAGTTCTTTTCAGAACTTAGAAAGATCTAACCTAAGGGCTAAAAGTTCTTCCTGCTGTACAGAGGTAAAACAAACAGGTCACACCTGTGGGGAGAGGTTTGAACAATAGGTTCTTATCATACCCAATTTAACATACAGGTAGCTACACGCGGGTCGGCCGTTAAATTCGTAGTTTTCAGAAGTCATATTTTTTTTCCTGAGCTCGCATGTTTGACGGCACCGCTGGCTGCAATGAGTGCCTTCGGAGCTCATTGCAGCCTAAGTGCTGAGCAGCTGCTTAAGTGCTCATTTCAGCCTAAGTCTCGCATGCTTCAATGCCTCAACTGCTCGCCTCGCTTTGCAAGGGCAATGAGCGCCTTCAGCAAATAGATCTTCAGCAAATAGAATTTCCACTACAGATAAGGATACTGGGTGGTGTCATTAAAATGTGACTTATAACCAAGGCTATAAAACACGGCTCCTGAAACCGTATTCCCCCATCAGTGTGGGAGGTAAGGTGAGGGATAGCAAGGGCCTTCTAGCATGTGCCACAATGTATAATTATTCTAAGAATTTATAGACTGATAATAATATATTTGTGCTTAGTTTACCTTTGCAGTCTAAAAGTAAAGTTAACTTTGCCTATTATGTTTTTATCAATGTATTGATTTTTAATATCCTTATACAGTATAGCATGTTTGTTATTATTTTATTGCAGGGATGATGGGTTATGGATGGAAAGATAGGATATGTGTGCAGTGCTGTATCTACCTTTTTGGAGCCCCTAGGCAGTGAAGTGGAGGAGCCCCTGCGAGTGAGCACACAAGGTATTCACTGTCCCATTTTTGCCTTTTCTGTACGTATAAGTTCCCTTTCCTGTTATAACTGTCTTGTTCTAGGTGGTTACCGCATAGTAGCCAGTCTATGAACTGCAACATTTCATTTTTTTTAAGCCAGACAGCTGCCTAGTTGGCCTAATGGGTAATCCGGCCATGTTTGTGTGGAGGGAAATTGTTGTGGTGGAATGGGTATGGAAAGTATGTGACTATGAGTATAAGGGCATGTGGCATGAGGAGAGGTGGTAGCGACAAATAGGTGAGAATGTGATGATAGAATGGGAGAAAAGTTGTGTTAGCCCTGTCTAGTCTTTGAAGTGGGAATTTCATCTTACCGCTTTAAACATGGTTCCCTTAAATGTTTTTTGTCATTAGGGATTGTAGGAAACTGAAGGAATCTAGATTAATCCCCCAAAACACCCATTTCTTTGGGTTTATGTTTGACGTTTCCATGTACGAGTTTGGATTAACATAATATATGTTTTTAATAGCATTGTAGTTCAATGTTGCACGACCAAATGAGAAAGTGTAATAAGGGTATAAAATATTATGAGAGAGTCCCAGCTAGATTTTATATCCTGGCTTTATCTCCCTGTCTTGTGTTTTGATTTACTAGGATATAATCCCTATGGGTTGTAGTTATATTGGAAGATGCACACAATATGCATGACTGATGCAGATCTCAGCAGATACATTCAGTTTGTACCATTAAAATAATTTCAATGCAACATGAAGCTAAATTAATTCCTTATTGATCAAATTATTTTAAATTCAATAATGCATGAAATTCACCTAAAAAAAGACTTAGCTTTATTTTTAAGCTAACTTGCATCCACACCTGCTTCAACCAATCCTGGGCAAAACTCACTCTGATCTGAACCAGTCTGCCCATATTAAACCATGGGTTGACCAGACCAACCTTTCCACCATGTATCTGGGGGGTTTTGCAGCATTTTTGCTCAAATTAAGACTACTTTGTAAAAAAATAAAAAGGGGATAATGATCAAGCACCAAATCAGTTTGGCAACAGGGCTGAATTTCCAAAAATACCAAAGAGACTGGGTCCAAGTATAGAATAAATAGGGGAACCAAAAGGTTTCCTTGTTTGTATTTATCTTGCTCAAACCCTTGTTCATTCCTAGCCTCACTCTGTTCCTGCCATTCTTATAACTCCCTTCCATCTGTCTCATCCCTATTTCCTCTACTATTCGGTTACCCTTTTCGCATCTGTCCATGTCACCATTCCCTAACCATTACTCTAACTCTAATAACTACAATTATAACCCTAACATTTACCCTAACCCTAATACTGTATATTCAACCATTCCCTAACGCAATACTCTAATCCTAATAACTACACCTATAACCCCAACCCTAACGTTATTGGTTGTAAACATACATCTTACCTTCAACTAAACATGTTATTAGCAACATCCCTAAAATATACCATGTAATTGTTGTCCCTAAATCTATCTCTATCCTTTACTTTATTCTTAAATTCTCTAAACATACTCCTAAACTGGACTCTAGCCTTAAGACCTCTGACCATACTGTTAATAGCTATAATGTGTATTAAAGGGACCCTGAAGTGTTTTTATGTTTTACTTGATAATGTTGAAAATAAATTACAACGTCTAAAATAAATAATTACAGTATTTAATTTCTTACTGTCAACTGAAGAGCAAGCCCCAGTAGTATTAACCCTACCCCTCAAGCTTCAAGGGGGTTCCTGGTGGTTCCAAGATTGAAGTGCCCATGACACAAGCAGAATCAGCTGAACATCATATTTTCTTTCTAAAAATGCTTATATGTTCCTGCCTTGTTTTTTGTTTAGTTGTTCAGTCACGTCAACTCTACATGACCCTATGGACCTCAGCACGCCATGCACATTTTGTGTCTGGTCATGCCAGTCCATAAAGTTTTCCTGGCAAAGATACTGGAGTGGATTGCCAGTTGCTTCTCCAGTGAACTCCAATTTGTGTGACCTGCCCATCTTGGCTGGCCCTACATGGTATAGCTCACAGCTTCATTGAGATACAGAAAACCCTTCACCGCAACAAGGTAGCAAAGGGGGTTCCTGGCTTACACAACTGCTAATGTTGGTAATTTGTTGCATACTCCCCAAACATGTTAAGTTTTTGCTAAACTATAGTATATATATATATATATATATATATATATATATATATATATATATATATAAAACGATACAAATAACTGTTCTTCAATAAACCTATCTCACCCAAATGGAACTAACTATACTTGAGACAGACCAAAGAAAAATAGAAAAAACTGATATATAGTGACATTTTATAACAATAAGACACGGACACTCTGGGTTGGCCAAGAGATTTTTAACGACTGTGTCATTCCACGTTTATGTGATATAATCAGTAAAGACATAAAATAATTCCCTTGCCAGATAAATCCTTTATTTTTATTCAAGGAAAAGCCCATATTTTTGTGTAACTCCTCTTCCAACTTACGTTCTTTTATTCTATCAGTCCACCTTAGAAGAAAAAAAAAAATCATTGTGAGCAATCTTCCTTCTGCACCACTTGGAATTTGCTAGTCCTTGATTAAAATGTTGACTTTAACTTAGAATTAACCCGATTAATATAATTGAAAGCAAAAGTCTGCAGCTCAGCAGTTTGTGTGATGAATAGAGATGGATTAAGAAAGAAAGCTTTCAAATTGAATACACATCTCCTCTCTATCTGTTAATTGCCCCATTTACTGCTACCTGGCTCACTGACCGTCAGTGTTTAGTCCAGTTAATGATGATACACAGTCCATACTTTCTCCAGATAATTAAAAAACATTTCGGTTGACGCAGTTCTATGGGGAGTATTTTTTTTCCCATTTTCCAGCCTGTCCTGGCTTGGGTGCTCCAGGTGATATAATATTCTTACAAGTGAATTTCTGATTTTTGCTACTCACACAATGCAGAAGTCCCAATTTGTTTAAATAATTGCAAGCTGTGAGGCCTTGCATTGGACATCATGGTCCTGATTCAATTGCCCAATTCATAATTAAACTCGTAATATTGCTACACAGGCCCTCATTCAATTGCAATTTGGCCAATTGAATAGGGCTCTAAATACGCACATAACATATTTTTTTTAAAGACGTTTTTAGTTAGTAAACATCTATCCAAAAGCAAGGTTTTCACTAACTAAAAACGTCTTTAATATGTTATGTGCTTATTTAGAGCCCTATTCAATTCATCAATTACTCAATTGTCTAAATCGCAATTGAATGAGGCCCTTATTCGGCAAATATTACTTACTAGAATATTGCCCGTCAAAAAATGACGGCAATGAAATTGTAAGGTAGCTAATGCTGTTTGGTGTATAATACTGAAATATGTAATAGATTACTAAATGAATATACTTTACCTATTTTGAAGCATTGTGTTGAAGAGCTGGCAATCTGTTTTGATGTTGCTGGAGCATTAGTGGTGTGGAGCTGCTGTGTAAGCATGCTGAATGTGTGCACTGTGTGGTATGAATATCTGTAGGTCGTTTGTGGCGTTTTGCGAGTTTCTTGTGTTGTTTTGCGAGTTTAGAGTGCTGTAGCCTCGTTTTCGTTTTGTTCGGCGGCCATTTTTTCTCTCGCTTACAGTTTTTTTTAGTCTCTAAACTCTTTTATTTCGAGTAAAATGAAGGTCTAAGTGGCATTTTTGAGGTCCTGGGTGCTCCCTCTTGGTGTAGGTAAGGTTTTTATGTATGTGCTGTGTGTATGTATTGGGTTTTACATTTTGTAATGTTCGCGAGTTGCGTCCGTAATGTGTGTGTCGTGCTCTTTGGGTTGCGACGTGAACTTTGCGAGGGTCGCAGTTGCTGGCATGGAGCGCCTTCGGCGCTCCATGCCAGCAACTGCGGCCCTCGCTTTGCGAGGTCCTCAGGTGCTGGCATGGAGCGCCTACGGCACTCCATGCCAGCAACTGAGGCCCTCGCTTCGCGAGGGTCCTCAGTTGCTGGCAAGGAGCACCTTCGGCGCTCCATGCCAGCAACTGAGACCCTCGCCCAGTGCCCTCGCTACGCAAGGGCTGCGACTCGCGTAGCGAGCCCGCGGCCCTCGCTTTGCGAGGGCCTTGGCTCGCTATGCGAGCCCGCAGCGTTAGCAACAACTCGTACGCTCACAACTATATATGTGATTACTATATAATGTGTAGATGTACCGGCTGGGCATGCTCTTGTGCATTATTATTATTATTATTACTATACAATGTGTAGATGTACCGGCTGGGCATGCTCTCTGCGTGTACGCTTTCTCTATCTGCACCCTATGTGCACTGCTGTCTGTGTGCAATCTCTGTCTCTGTACCCCTCACTCTCTTTGTCAATCTCTCTGCACTCTCTGTGCGCTCTATCTGTGAACTCTCTCTGCGCTGTCTTTGTGCTCCCTCACTGTCTGTGTGTGCTCTTGCTCTGTAATTCTCTTTATGTCTCCCTCTCTCTCTGTACCTGTCTCCCTCTCTCTCTGTACCTGTCTCCCTCTCTCTCTGTACCTGTCTCCCTCTCTCTCTGTACCTGTCTCCCTCTCTCTCTGTACCTGTCTCCCTCTCTCTCTGTACCTGTCTCCCTCTCTCTCTGTACCTGTCTCCCTCCCTCTCTGTACCTGTCTCTCTCCCTCTCTGTACCTGTCTCTCTCCCTCTCTGTACCTGTCTCTCTCCCTCTCTGTACCTGTCTCCCTCTCTCTCTGTACCTGTCTCCCTCTCTCTCTGTAGCTGTCTCCTTCTCTCTCTGTACCTGACTCCCTCTCTCTCTGTACCTGTCTCCCTCTCTCTCTGTACCTGTCTCCCTCTCTCTCTGTACCTGTCTCCCTCTCTCTCTGTACCTGTCTCCCTCTCTCTCTGTACCTGTCTCCCTCTCTCTCTGTACCTGTCTCTCTCCCTCTCTGTACCTGTCTCCATCTCTGTACCTGTCTCCCTCTCTCTCTGTACCTGTCTCCCTCTCTCTCTGTACCTGTCTCCCTCTCTCTCTGTACCTGTCTCCCTCTCTCTCTGTACCTGTCTCCCTCTCTCTCTGTACCTGTCTCCCTCTCTCTCTGTACCTGTCTCCCTCTCTCTCTGTACCTGTCTCTCTCCCTCTCTGTACCTGTCTCCATCTCTGTACCTGACTCCCTCTCTCTCTGTACCTGTCTCCCTCTCTCTCTGTACCTGTCTCCCTCTCTCTCTGTACCTGTCTCCCTCTCTCTCTGTACCTGTCTCCCTCTCTCTCTGTACCTGTCTCCCTCTCTCTCTGTACCTGTCTCCCTCTCTCTCTGTACCTGTCTCTCTCCCTCTCTGTACCTGTCTCCATCTCTGTACCTGTCTCCCTCTCTCTCTGTACCTGTCTCCCTCTCTCTCTGTACCTGTCTCCCTCTCTCTCTGTACCTGTCTCTCTCCCTCTCTGTACCTGTCTCCATCTCTGTACCTGTCTCCCTCTCTCTCTGTACCTGTCTCCTTCTCTCTCTGTAGCTGTCTCCCTCTCTCTCTGTACCTGTCTCCCTCTCTCTCTGTACCTGTCTCCTTCTCTCTCTGTACCTGTCTTCTTCTCTCTCTGTAGCTGTCTCCCTCTCTCTCTGTACCTGTCTCCCTCTCTCACTTTGCTGTCTTTCTCTGAAATGCAAATGGCCGCCACGCTTCTGTTAAAATCAGTTGTTAGGCCCACCCCCACTTACATCATAGCCACGCCCCCTTTATGATGTCAGCGTTAGCAACATTTTCTGCTGCTCACAACTATATATGTGATTGGCACTAATGAATTCTTACGTCAATAGAATACATATAAACATTTATTAGAAAAACACCCAAAGTGTAATTTATGAGTTCAAGGCATTTGCAAGTAGCTAATAGAATATGGCTCCATGTTAGCCTTTTCATTTGATATTAAACAATTTAAAGGAAAACTTGGAAAACATAATAAAGCAGAAAAAAGCTAATATGTAATTAAATAAATAATAATATTGATATCTCTGCAGGACCCTGGAGGGATCCATGATACATTGGTGGAATGTGTGTGTGTGAGGGGTGTTTGCATCTCTGGAGAGCTGTGGTTACATCTATTGATGCAATATTCTGCTTCTAGGCCAGTGATAGAAGAGGTGTGGTGTCAATTTAACTCTTATTCAATTATCATTTATTGGCTCTGGATTTCTGAATGTTTCCTTCCTCCTCTCCCTCTGATAATTTAAAAAAGCACTCATCATTCAGCTCTCAGGATGTGATGTGACAAACACAAAATGGATTAATGTACTCATAAACAGAGACTTCCCAAAAACAGTTTTATGTCCATGGCTTACACGCATAGCCGGATTATCCATTAGGCCAAATAGGCAGCCGCCCAGGGGCACTTCCCTGTGAGGGGCTCCACTTCTTAAAAACATGGTTTCTGGCTTTAAAAAAATTAAATGTTGCAGTACATAGACTGGCTTCTAGGGGGTAACCACCTAGAACAAGACAGTTACAACAGGAAAGGGAACTTACATGTACAGAAAAGGCAAAAATGTGTCCGTGCATACCTTACGTACTCACTCGCAAGGGCTCCTCCACTTCACTGCCTAGGGGCTCCAAAAAGGTATATACGGCCCTACTTACACAGCTGTTCATTTGAGAGATCTTCTTCTTGAACTGCAGTGGTCCTTTAATGGTTATGACCTTTTTAAACTGAATTTGCAACATTATCAGGACCTTCTTCAAAAATCTCAATAGGGATTCATGGAAAATAATTTACTCCCTGTAGACCAGGGTTGTCCAACCTATTGCCAAGGGGGACAATATGGTCCTCTGTTGCTTTTTATAATGCCCCTAACTGCCCCAAACTGAAAGCACCTTTACAAGAGATATATTTAGCTTTTTTTAATAGGAGTTACAAACAATATTGCAGGTATGTGAACCATAAGCATAAGAAATCATTTAGAGAAAATCTTAGTGTTAGCAGGTTCTGCTTGTGTCTACAATCTTCTATTTTCGACCTTTATGACTCTCACTAGCCACTTGCGCGTCAAAAATGACGGCATAAAATTTGCAAGTCTCAGCTTTTAATATTTGAAGATCAATATATTCACTAATTGGATTGAGTTCCAAATCTATTGGGGCAATTAATGTTCAAAAAGGTCAGTCTTGGATAATGTCTGCAATGAGTGATAAAGATAATAAATATATCATTTCCATTTTTTACTAGTTCTAGTCTTTAAAAAAACAAACTAAGGGGCTATTGTTGCGTCATTTAGTTGTGTCCAACTCTCAATGATCAAAAGTTCTTTATGTCCATGGCCATGCAGGTCTACTTGGTTTTCATGGCAGAGATATTGTTGTGGGTTGTCAGTTCCTTCTCCACTCAGCCACAGCATACAGCACCTTGTTTTCCTAGGTGGTCTCCCATCCAAGTACTGACCAGGCCCAACCCTGCATGGCGGCAGGGTGGTGTGACCTCTTGGATCCCTGACTGGAATCAAACCCAGGTCACAGCAATGAATGCACCAAATCCTAACCACTGGACCACCAGGGCTATAGTCCTTATACTAACAAGTCAACGCAGTGTCACTTCATTTCAAAGAAAAACAGTTTGGGATTTAGGCTATCACCTTTTTACTTGTAGCCTTGGCCGAGGTATTTTGCTATATGCAGTTTGCAAGGTGCGGCCTCTCCAGTCCCTAGGCTATAATGTGTGTGTGTTGTTAGCCACACAATGCGAGGCTCGCTATGCATTGCTTCTCTCTTTCTTTCCCTCCTTCTGTGTCCTCTACCTCACTCTTCCCTTCCCTTCTCTTTCACCAACTCTTACTCTCTTTTGTCCTCTCTCTACCCTACTTCACTCTCATTCTTTCTTTATCTCTCCTCCTTCACATAATTGCCCACTTTCTTCCACCTTCTCTATTTCTCCACTCACATGCTGACTTCTCTTCCACTTCCCCACCCAGTTCGCTATATATGTGTCTCCTAAACCAGTGGTTCTCAACCCTTATTGAGCCAATGTCTGGTCGGTTACCCTCTGCAACTTCTCAAGACCGCCATTGAGATCCAAACTAGTATGAGCACCCAAGTTCTTCAATCATAATAATAATGCAAGTGACATATTTGAGGTGGCAATATGTCATTATCAATCCTTCTGTGCCACTTTCTCATCCCACAATTAATTTCCATTCCTCTCTAAGGGCCTCATTCAATTGTGATTTGGCCAATTGAATAGGGCTCTATATAAGCACACAGCATATTTTTTTATAGAAGTTTTTTAGTTAGTGAAGACCTTGGTTTGGATAGAAGTTCACTAACTAAAAACTTCTGTAGAAAAAAAATGCTATGTGCTTATATAGAGCCCTATTCAATTAGCCAAATCGCAATTAAATGGGACCCTAAGGACGGACAGATGCCATCTCATGGACCCTGCACCGATACTGGGACCTGCATTTGAAAGCCACTGACGTAGAGTGAGAAAGAGACGTTTTTTGGGTGTGGCGAACCTACATAATTTAGTTTTTTTTTGCCCTAACATTTCAGACTTTTAATATTTGAAGATCAATATATTCACCAATTGGATTGAGTTCCAGATCAGCACTATTGGGGCAATTAATGTTCAAAGAGGTCAGTCTTGGATAATGTCTGCAATGAGTGATAAAGAAAATCCAACACCCAATCTCCATAATGGTTTTGCAGACAGTGTATTCATAGAGTGTTAAATAACCTGCCTCTTAATGACTCCAGCCAAGACACATTACCCAAGACATCAGAAGCATCCTCGCCCTAATGCGATGGAACTCCAATTGCCCTACACTAGATTACAATTCCTCACGCACGGCTTTCTATTCAAAGTGACAACAAACCTCATTATTTTCATTACATTCCTCTTTTGAAACTAGTTACCAAATAAATTGTGGGAATTGGTGTGGGAGAGTCAACATCCAGCTTTAACTCTTTGACCGCCATCTCTAGTGAAGGAACTGGTTTATCGGAAGACTTCGCCATTTCCGTTTTATTTTTTTATGCTATATAAGATCTAAGCGTATACAGGACCAATATAGTTTGGCGGGTGGTGGGGAGGGGGGGTTGCATTGGTAAACTGTCAAACTAACAACCTAATATTAGAATTACTACAGCAAGTTACATTTTTAGAAATATTGTGTATATATTTAGAGCATTGTATATTAGCCTGAGGATGAGGGTTATTCAACTGTATGTTGCACTTCTATTTAATCCTATTATTAGATGATACAAGATTGATGTGATCTTTCAAAGGAACAGAATAGAGATCTTATTTGCATTGAAGGATCCTCACAAGTCTTGTTAGGAACATAAAACAAATGTTTACCTCAACTAAAGCAACATTGACTATATGAAATAAAGATAAAAGACTGTTTTTTTTTTTAATTTTGTAAAAAAAATGGCCTTTGTTGAGTTCTTTAAAAGAATACTATAAATATGAAACTTACATAATCATTTAAGCGTATAGGAAGCCACAAGAAAATATAGTGTGTGTGTTCCTTTAGGTAATTAGGATGGTCAGGGCTTAGGAGCTGTTTATTTATCTCATTCACTTTTATCAGTAAGTTAAAAAAACCTGCTTCCAGCGCAGAATTCCGAGAAAAACAGTTATTACACTGCATTCTGGGAAACTGAGCTGGGACATGCAAATGTGCATTTTTTTATATATTTTATTACATATATATGTATAATGCTCGTTTGTAGAACTTGATAATGACTCTTACGATGACAGCAATTTCATTACATATTGCAATTATTTAATTCAAATATATGCTTTCCATTTTTTACTAGTTCTAGTATTTAAAAAAATAAACTAAGGGGCTATAGTTGCGTCATTCAGTTGTGTCCAACTCTCAATGATCAAAACATCTTTATGTCCATGGCCATGCTGATCTACTTGGTTTTCATGGCAGAGATACTGGAGTGGATTGCCAGTTCCTTCTCCAGTCAGCCACAGCATACAGCACCTTGTATTCCTAGGTGGTCTCCCATCCAAGTACTGACCAGGCCCAACCCTGCATGGCGTCAGGGTGATTTGACCTCTTGGTTCCCTGGCTGGAATCAAACCCAGGTCACAGAATTGGATGCACCAAATCCTAACCACTGGGCTAATTCTATAAACTCTCGTGACATCAGTTCAACTTAAAAATATGGTGATACATTATAGCACAGGGAATTAGAAAGAACAGACCTTATTAATGAGAACGTTCACACCTAAGTGAATATTGCTCATCGAGTGTATTGCTAGCAATGCTGGGTGATATATCTAACTACTGCTTAAACAAATTGTGACTGTGGAGAAAAGAAGATTAATGCATGCTCAAACAATGCAAAGACATACTAGAGGCATGACACATTTTTTTAGCAGATATGAATCAATAATTGTATCCAATATGCCCATTATATCTACTTACAAAAAACCTTAGATAACCTTATACATAATGCAGATCAATTTACTCATGTGCAAAGAGACTTTAAATGCACAGCAAGCTTCTGTCTGCACAACAGCAATGTGGCATCTACAACTGCTTTCAACAGGACTCATTACAAGCACACTCCTCCTGAGACAGCAGACAGGATCAGCTGAGGAAATCAAATGGAAAAAAATAATTGCATATTAAAGTTAAAAATGCAAAGGCTACTTTTATTTATTTATTGTATAAAATGTAATTATTCGGGAAGAAAGAAATTGACAAGTTCCAACTTCAAAGTATAATTGGAGTTCACCTCACTCACTTTTGATACAAAAATGATTTTAATTCTTAAAACATAATTCCCTATAGCACTGTCCCTTTAAGAGGATCTTTTGTGTAGTTTTTCCTTTGCGTACATGACAAAGGACGGAGTTTGTACACAGCAGTCAGGCAGTGTTTGCCTTTGTCTACATGTCACAGACACTGCTTGACAACACTACAACATGCTCCAATGATAAACCTTACAGTACTTTCCAATGATGACATAATTTAAATTATAGGCTTTCCTAGGGGGGTTCGGGTTGAGAATTGTCTCTCATCATTTCCAGAGAGGTTTTGCATGACAAATTGTACAAAAAATGTGTTGAAATCCTGTGAAGCTGTCATTCCCTGAGCCTCATCGCTGTCACTTGCGACAATACACGGCACCTGCTCTGAGGTTGCTAATTAGTCTCATTTAATTAATGATATTCTGTCTTACGTCCCTTTTTATTCCCCATATTCCACTTTGCCTCCGTCCCTTGTTTTCTGTTTTTATTCCGGATTTTTTTTTGGGCATGAATGTTGTGAAAGTAGAAAGGACGCAAAAACTGCAACTGAATATATGATAAAGAAATGGGAGTATAGACATGTCCGGATTACCCAATAGGCCAACTAGGCAGCCGCCTAAGGGTGCTTACCTGTGAGGGGCGCCACTTTGTAAGAAAAAAGGTTCCCGGCTTAAAAGCCCCTGGACTGGCTACTAGGGGGTAAGCACCTAGAACAAGAAAGTTACAGCAGGAAAAGGAACGTAAATGCACATAAAAGGCAAAAATGGGTCAGTGTGTACTACCTTGTGTACTCACTTGCAGGGGCTCCTCCACTTCACTGCCTAGGGGCTCCAAAAAAGTATATCCATATAGATAAAACAATAATGAAATCATAGACATGAAAACAAAATCACACCAAGTGAATTTTGTAATATGTTCTTTTTTTAACAATGTAATTGAAGCCAAAAAAAGCCTCAACATTAAATTTTCAGGTCTCGTTTTATCACGTACACAAACAAGGACAAGTTTCCTGGTGCTCTAGAATTTCCAGTCTAGGTTACATTTGAGAAATTTGAAGATTAATCTGAAACTTCTGAACTTTTTAATGGTGCAATAATGAAAAGGGACTCTGCAAGTGTTAACTTTCTTCATTTAATATAACTTATTTTCCATGGGAAAGAAATATTTTGTAATGCATAACATATGATAGACACTACAGCGGTCCTTTAGCTCAGAGAGCATAAATAGTTCTTAAAGGGACATGGCAGCTTTATAGATTTCACAAAGAATATAATAGAACTATGTCTCTAGTAAACAATTGCCCATCAAGAATGTACGGCAATTCGTAGTATAATTTTCCAGGTTTCTCTCTCCTGTGTCTCTTTCTCCCCCCCCCCCCCATCACTTGTGTCTCTTTCTTCCCTCTCCCTCCCATATCTCTTTCCCCTCTCCCTCCCCTGTGTCT
The DNA here is from genome assembly GCA_027410445.1 of Discoglossus pictus. NCBI lineage: Eukaryota > Metazoa > Chordata > Amphibia > Anura > Alytidae > Discoglossus > Discoglossus pictus. The sequence goes on from CM050171.1 coordinate 27,136,546, forward strand.
CTTTCCCCCCTCTACCTCCCCTGTGTCACTTCCCCTTTCTCCCTCCTCTGTGTATCTTCCCACTTTCTCCCTCCCCTGTGTCTCTCCCCCTCTCCCTCCCCTGTGTGTCTTCCCACTTTCTCCCTCCCCTGTGTCTCTCCCCCTCTCCCTCCCCCGTGTGTCTTCCCCCCTCCCTCCCCTGTGTCGCTTTCTCTCCTCTCCTTCCCCTGTGTCTCTTTCCCCCTCTACCTCCCCTGTTTCTCTTCCCCCTATCCCTCCTCTGTGTATCTTCCCACTTTCTCCCTCCCCTGTGTCTCTCCCCCCCTCTCCCTCCCCTGTGTGTCTTTCCCCCCTCCCTCCCGTGTCTCTTCCTCTAATCTCCTTTCCCTGTGTCTCTTTCCCCCTCTACCTCCCCTGTGTCTCTTCCTCCCTCTCCCTCCTCTGTGTATCTTCCCACGTTCTCCTTCCCCTGTGTCTCTCTCCCTCCCCTGTATGTCTTTCCCCCTCACTCCCCTGTGTCTCTTTCTCTCCTCTCCTTCCACTGTGTCTCTTCCTCCCTCCCCTGTGTATCTTCCCACTTTCTCCCTCCCCTGTGTCTCTCACTCCTCTCCCTCCCCTACATCTCTTTCTCTCCTCTCCTTCCACTGTGTCTCTTTCCCCCCTCTCCCTCCCCTGTATCTCTTCCTCCCCTCTCCCTCCCCTGTTACTGAAAGTTCCTGCACATACCTAACAGTGAATGAACTTGGTTTACCTTCCAAGTCTAGAACACAATACACTATATACTCTTCCCTATAGGATGTCCGGTGCTTGTCTCTCCACCTCCCTTCCACTTTCTACTGGTGCAGGAGCCTCCGTTGGCTGGATAAATATGTCTAAATATTTCAGTGTAGATGTCTGCTCCAGAGCTGTTATTGAGAACCCGTAAATGACAATGTAGTCCTATATTTGCAATTTACATATACAATCAAGTTAGATAACTGATAGTCTTCAGATAACATACCTACAGGAAGTGGGACAAGCAGCCACATTATATATCAGCCCCGTAAGTGCAACGTGAGACCCCCAACGGCTGCGAGCTGGAAGAGTTGCAGATTTATGGTGCTATTAAATTAGAACAGGATGCGAGTTACGGGCTTGAGAGGCAAACCCGTAAACCATATGCCGCTCGTTGGATGTGCGGCGTGAATGTGATCAATTAGTCTAACTCGTAGTTACGAGTTGGGATGGAGCCAATGGCAAAAGAGATCGTCATCATAGCATCACAGGAAAATGGAGGTGGGATTTACGAGTTACGATGGGACCCACATTCCAGATGTAATGCAATATTGATAAAACCGTAAATATGATATTCTATCACATGCGAGTTACAGTATAAACACATTGATTGTCGGGATCGATATAACACAAAAATTATACATGAAATAAAGTATTTTTTGGGCCAATTTGCGAGTTTGAGAATGTTGTGCTATTAATTCTAAGACAAACATCCCTTTTAATATTAGTACAGTAGTGTGTTGTTATTTGCATTTCAAGTGCTACGTATTGGACCTTACCCGCCTTGCGGGTCCTCTTCAGCACTCATAGGGCTTTGGGCTCCATTTGCGTGTTACGGGCTTTGTTGCAGTTTAATAGCATAATTGGAAACATAGTGGTTACGGGCTTGGCAGGTGAAAGGACATACGGCCACAAAGTTTAATGTTGCTTATCCCAGCCTTGCCGCGTCTTAAACCGCAAATAGTCTGCGGGCTGCTTTAAGAGGCTAATTTAATAGCCTTAAGCTACGTTACGAGCTACGTTTTAACACGTAGCCCAATTTTAATGTGGCTGTTGGTTACTAAAACCTTGTCCATATTATCTCACATAGCTTATTGTTTTCTTGTACCAGAGTGGGCTGGATAAAGCTTTCAATGATGAGGCCACTGACGAGGACCATTAAAGCCAGAAATATTGATCTGGGGTTTGCTGTTTATCCTGTTCAGGTTAGAACTGCCTGGTATTTTGGGGCTGGATCAATCTATTGAGTGAGACCAGACTGATATACTACAGGATATTTCTCCCTATGTAAGTATTTAAAAGGGGCTGCACTCCGATTGGATAATCATGTCCATAGAACTAACCTATTAAGGTTTGTTTGTTCTCTAAATGAGCACCTCTGATTATGGTTTTTCTTTTTTCTTTTAATAAGAAACACTAAAAAACAAATAAGTATTCCAGAAAAAGCTCAAGAGCATATACACTACTAGTATTGGAGTGCAGAAATTACTCAGAATCAAAGAATATCTTTTGTACCCACTTCACCTTCACCAACTAAATCTGTATTGTAATGACGACGTAAGTTGTTGTGGTTTATCAGGACTGACTGAAACTTCATTTATTGTGTAACTGCTTTATTTTTTTGACTAAAAATAAATTTTGGTCCTTTCCCTCTTCACCTTCGCAAAATCTACTCGCTGCTATCCCGCCGCCAACTGACAGATGGCGCTGTCAATTTTCATATAAGGTGCGCCGACAGAAGAGGCCTTGAGCTATGAGAGTCGCGCCCGAGGCCCTGGGGGGCCGAGCGCCCGCGCAGAACATAACGATGGCCTCACTGTTGACTCAGTTGCGCCACGTCGGAGGGGAGAATAGTTATTTGCCTTACATCAAACATGACGGGGCCCGAAAATTGACAGCGCCATCTGCCGGATGGCTCCTGTAACTGCAGCTGTCAGTGCTGCCGAAGAAATGCGATGGTGAAGAGGGATAGATCCTAAATTTCTTTAAAAAATTAGGTATTGGAAAACACTGCACCCTCCAATATTCCAAATATTTTTGCTCTTTAGCCTTTCACTGAGTCCAACGCATAGATATAAAGCAGGTTAACCCATTGGAGTGAGACAATTGCAATGACATATGGGCTTCCCAAAATATGTGTGCATGTGAAGCCCTAGGCCTGTGCCTAATGGAAAAACAACCATGCAAATAGTGTATTGCTGAACACTCAATAATGCCTTGGACAAAGAGTTAACACGAGCACTCTCAGACTGCTAGTGATTCATTTGCTTGTCTCTTTTTATATTTTTTACCCTGAAACCCAAACACAGAATTTATATTATATTGCCCCTTGTATCCCAGAGGACCGCACATTTTCAATAAGGGATTTTTAACTTGTCACCCGCAGGAATGTAATTATATTTCATTTAAATTCTAGGCTTGGACATTGCATGTGTTATGTACACACTAGGGCTTTTTATATTACCCAATTTCATTTTCGTATAAAATGTTAAATTAACTGTTAATGTTGAGATTAAACTCTGCTGTTGCTGCTTTAATTGATCTGTTACAGCCTGAATGTGATGTCACGAGGTGCTGGAAGATGCCTTATCAAGGCTTAAAATCAAATAAAACAGGCATAATCTTAACCCTTTCACTCCACAGTGTTTCACTGGACTGCAGTAATCCCCAAAAGTACATGACCTGCCTCAAATTCAGTTCCGGCCACTAAGCTTCTGGTCTTCTGGTGCATTATTAGGCTTTTTGGAGCACATGCAAAATAAAATAATTTAAGAAATAATTTATTACAAAAAATGTATCTATATCTTATACAAACTGACATAAAAGCTGGTTCAGAGTCATGAACCATAATTAGAAGTACTCTAACAACAGGAGCTAGATTATTTAATTAGGCATCGCTCTTTAATAAAATTCATATTCAATGATTAAAAAAAAAACATAAATATTAAACTTAATTTCAAAGGTTAGATTCAACTGCTGCTGGTCTCCAATCTTGACGAAAGTCAACAGTGGGAGATTTATTTGTCTATCAAGTAATGCTACATTTTCAGACACAAAATCATATCAACAGTTCTCTTTATTAGCTGGATACTTCTTATATTAAAGTAGTTTGCATTGGCTACAAGTTTGTATTGTGGGAGCAGCCTATGGATGATTGTTTGGCCTAGCCTTTTAGATTATTATCATTAATTTGCGTAGTGCTATACATGGGTTACAATCAAGGCAAAACAATAGCAATATTAACACGTTGCAAAGGATGGAGGGCCCTGTCTTTATTACTAAATTATGTTATGAATTGTTTAATAGGAATTGTACATACTGTATCTTCTCTTATATCCAGGATAAAACTATACACCCAATGGCTGGGTTGGTGCATGGGGGACCCCTGTGAAAATCCCCCCCCCCCCCCCCCCCCACACACACAAACAATTTGTTTTTGGACTTCCCGAACCCCCTCCAACATCAACTCACAAAGTGCATATATAAAAAAAAAAAAAAAAAAAAAAAAAAAATATATATATATTATATATATATATATATATATAGTTACATAGTTATATAGTAATTGAGGTTGAAAACATTTTTTTAGCCCATCAAGTTCAACCTTTTAAGATCTCCTCTGATCTGCAATATGTGGATTAGTTGGTAATTGATCCAGAGGAAGGCAAACAGAAAAAAAAACAAGTGAAACTTTGGCAATTTTCCCTCCTGACCCCAAATACTGGCAATTGGATTCCTCCCTGGATCAATACTACCTCTCTAATTAACCAGGATAACCCTGAATATCCTTTTTATTTAAAAAAATATTCAATCATTTTTTAAAGTTATCTATCGAATCCGCTGTCACCACCTCCTCTGGTAGAGAATTCCACAGATTAACCACCCTTACTGTGAAGAACCCTTTTCTTTCTTTAAGGTGGAATCTTTTTACTTCTAACCTCAAGGGATGTCCCTCTTGTCAGTTGAAAACCTCTTGGCACAAAAAGCTCCCTTGACAAATCTTTATACTGACCCTGGATGTATTTATATAAGGTAATCATACCTCCTCTTAGACACCTTTTTTCTTGAGAAAGTAAGTTTAATTTGGTTAGTCTTTCTTCATAACTTAGCCCCTCCATTCCCCTTATTAGTTTTGTTGTCCTTCTCTGTACCTTTTCCAGTTCTAAAATGTCCTTTTTATGAAGTGGTGCCCAAAACTGACAGGCTGGAGACCTCCCCAGGCCCCTGGTGTCGGTCGGAGGGCCACGTGACCTTTGCAGGCCCGGGAGTATGGAAGAGAGGGAGTGGCTAGCTGGGGGGGCAGAGCCACCTATAGGATTGGTGCCAATTTAGCCATTATGCCCCCAGCTAGCCAAGAAATTAGATCCCACCCACCCATCCCTAACATTGGGAGCATAGGTGTTAATTTATTGTAAATGTAAAAATCATGTGTTATGTATGGAATATTGTAATATGTGTTAAAAAAAAAAAAGGAAAATAAAGTAATATAATAAGTCAAGTATTTTAGTTTAATCTGTCTACGTCATTAGCAGTTGTTATATGCCTTCATTTTCAGGTTGAATTATGATGTGTTTGTATTTGTTGTTGTCACAGCGTGGCGGTGGGTGAGGGGAGTCGCCGGGGACAGTGGTAAAGTGGGGGTCGATCCTACCCTACCGGGGGGTACGGATGCTCCATCACGGTAGGCCCTGGACGAGGGTCAGGGCGCAGAGTGTACTGTCTCGGTTTCCAGGCTACCTCCTCTCTTTCTGTATATTTAATTTATTGGTATTGATGTTATTATTATGTGAATTTGGGTTTACCTATAAAGGCTGTGGCCAGTATTTCCCCAATAAGTGGTTGTGTCTAATTATTTAATTAGAGGGCTTAGGAAGTGTTTGTGCCTAACAAATTATTCAGGGAGCAAGTTATGCCCAAATGGTCATACGGACATACCCACTGGGCCTTTCACAGGTCATGTACTCCATATTCCAAATGAGGGCGTACTAGAGATTTGTATAGTGGCAGAATTATATTTGCTTCCCTTGCTTCTATAACCTTCTTAATACATGCTAATATTGTATTTGCCTTTGCAGCTGCTGCTTGCCATTGAGAACTGTTAAGTAGGTGGTTGTTCACAAGTACTCCCAAATCCATTTCAATATCTGATATACTTAGATTTCTTTCATTGAGTTTATAAATTACATTGTTATTTTTCCTTCCCAGATGCATAACTTTACATTTATTCATATTCAATCTCATCTGCCATTTAATTGCCCATTTCTCTAATTTATGCAAATCCCATTGGAGGGAAAGTACATAATTTTCTGATTTAATTACCTTGCACAACATCAGCAAAAATGGAGACAGTACTTTCCAGTCCTACTTCTAAGTCGTTAATAAATATTTTAAAAAGGAGAGGACCTAATCTTTGCCCTAAAGAACCACATTTACCACATTAGTCTAATCTGAGTATGTTCCATTTATAACAACCCTTTGATTCTGTCTTTTAGCCAGCTCTCAATCCATGTGCAAATATTTACTGCAATTCTTTATCCCTTAGGTTTGCACATAGTCTCCCATGTGGCACTGTATCAAAAGCCTTTGCAAAATCCAAATAGACTACATCCACTGAGTTGCCTTGATCCAAGTTCCTACTAACCTCCTCATAGAAACTAATTAGATTTGTTTGACATGATCTATCCCTCATAAATCCATATTGGCTCCTACTAATAATCCTGTTTGAATAGACATATTCTTGTATATTATCCCTTATTAACCCTTCTAAAAGCTTTCCCACTACCGAAGTGAGACTCACTGGTCTATAATTCCCCCGATTTGTTCTTTCTCCCTTCTTAAATATAGGTATCACATCTGCTTTTCTCCAGTCATCTGGTAGCGACCCAGTGCTGAGTGAATCTTGAAAAATTAGATATAATGGTTTGGCTATTACAGAACTCAGTTCCCTTAGTACCCTTGGATGTATTCCATCAGGACCCGGGGCTTTATTAATATTTATTTTTTCCAACCTCTTTTGGATTTCTTCCTGCGTTAACCAGTTATTTGGTGAAGGTAGTGTAGCCCTATTATGTTGCAGTGTCCCAACCACCCTTGTGTATACCGAAGAAAAGAACCTATTTAGCACATCTGCCTTTTCCTGGTCACTAATTTTCAGATGGCCTGTGTCACATTGTAATGTTCCTATAGCTTCCTTCCTCGCCTTCTTCCCATTTATATACTTAAAAAATATTTTAGGGTTTGCTTATATATATACTAATACATTTATACATTTACATATGCATCTATATATATATATATATATATATATATATATATATATATATATATATATATATATATAGTATACCTATATAAATAGTTTCTTACCTGCACGATGCTGCACTCCACTTCCTAATATCGGGGCACATTGTTTTGGCCACCACAGAGACAGACAAGCAGACTGTAATAACAATTAAAACATCAATGCTTCTAATTAGTATTAGAGAGATACCAATTTGCATAGTGATACTGAATATCTCATGGATGGTTCAGTTTTAGGCAAAAAACGGTTAATTCAATGTATACCCTAATTTTTCATATTCTTTAAAAATGACTTAAAAATAACTTGTGTTAGAGATGACATTGTCCCTTTAATAAAAAACTAGCTCTGAATCCACAAAGTAAACACAATTGTTTCCAAAGCTGGGATTGTACAGACAACATCTAAAGTCCCATCTATTGTTTTATAAGACTATCCTGACATTCGGTTGCCATTGGCTATTATTGTGATAATATCTGTACATGTGCCAATATACATAACTACTGCTTAGGTGAAGAGGCCCTGACACATATAGGCCTGAGTTATGTCTACAGACTGAGGTTGCACTGTACAAGATGCTGTGTCACACCTACTGCATGGATGCTGCTTTATAATTCAGTCATTTATGGGATGAGGATGTATAAACGCACAAAATAATTAATTACAGAAGAGCCAATAATAGCCACACTAGTATGAGCCATCACAGTTTGTCTAAAGGATCATGGAACTTCAATCGTGCATGAAAACTGAGTGATCCAAATAAAAATAAATACATATATTTGCATCACAAATAGCCCAGACATCCACTTTGCTGTAATCAGGCAGATGGTGTGGAGAGCGATGATCTGGTAAAGAGTGGAGGAGGAGAGTGGAGGATCGGTAAGAAGTGGTGATCTATATGGTGGATCATGTGTAAGGGGTGAGGATTTATGAGGGATGCAGGAAGATGGGCTTGTAAGAAGTGATGGTCTAATAGAGGGTGCTGGAAGAATGTGGGTGATCTGTAAGAGGTTAAGAGATGATGATTTTTGGAGGGTGCATTGAGGGAATGCATTATCCATAAGAGGTGATGATTTTTGAGATTTTCAGGGTAGAAGTAGCAGATCTAAGAATTGTGCAAGGAGTGGGTGGATGATCTTTAAGGAGGGCTGATCTATTATAGGGTGCTAGGGGGTGGATAAACTGTATGAGATCTATAAGAAGTACAGGGAAGAGGTGGGTGGTCCGTAAGAGGTGATGATCTTTTGGGGTCCAGAGAGGGTGTGGATGATCAGTAAGAGCTGATGGGGTGCAAGGTGGAATTGGATGATCTACGTACAACTTGATGATCTATTAAGAGTGCAGGGACACAGTGGATAACAGGGTGGAGGAATGATGCATAAGGGGTGAACGGGGGATTTAAAATATGTGAGAGATGATGATCTATGAGGAATGCAGGGTATGCATAATATACAGGAGGGGATGAAGTAACTGGGGAGCCCATTCTGATTATGTCTTTGTAACCATATCACATGGAAAGCAGATCATGAGAGCATACTTATGAAGGATACATAACCATATACATATATATATACAGTAGACTCTCAGTTAACCAGAACTCAAGCAACCAGAAAAAAATTGAATACTGTACTTTAAATAAAAATTTAAATTTACAGGGCTCAACAAATGCCAGGAGCCAGGCCACAAAATGCTTACCGGCACCTAGATCTCATCCACTGTACGTCTCTGCAATTCAGTTCTACCTGGAAGCAGACAGATATGAGAGACTGAGCCAGTGCAGTGTTGGAGTTACATTCCCAGGGTTCGGCACCGCACCCTCCAGCCGAACGCACCCGTGTGTAAGTGAGGAGTGAAAGCTGCTGCTGCTAGAACAGCCCTCACTGACAAATAAACTTAGCAGGGTATCCTATGTGCAGCTAAACTAGGCCTATATTATAGTAACTCTCAAGCAACCAGAAACTACATTTATTCGGCATCTACCAATGCCCACATATATTAAATGATTGTTGTGGTGAACTACCTTCTCATAAAGTCCATAGCACAAGCTGGAATCCCGCTCCATGCTGATGATAGGCAGTAAGCTTGAAACGGAGGTACGTGGATGGAATTCTCAGCTTGTGTATAATTCAACCTTGGCTTTGCATAAAGGCTGTGTAATGCAGCGGGCATAAGCTTATAGGAAGCCATGTCTGAAATTGGCTATGGATTGAAGAGTGAGGCATTTGTGGCACATTTGCATGTCCCTGCTCAGCTTGACAGAATGCAGTGCAATAACTGTCTTTCTCGGAATTTCTCGGAGCTGGAAGCAGGTTTTTTTAACTTGTTTTAGACATTCAAATGTGAACACAGATGTACTATATATATATATATATATATATATATATATATAGCTCGTCATGAAACCTATGAATATGTTTGTCCAATAAAAAAGGTATCACTATATACTGCAGTACTCTGATATATATATATATATATATATATATATATATATATATATATATAATATTAAGCCTACCAAACTTTTAGAAATGTGATAAATTACTAAATATTATATATTATGGGGGCTCTAAATATTTATTTATGTCTAAAATATAAATACAAAAAAAGAAGCCCAAAAATGCTAAGCCGCTCATGTTAGAGTTTAAATCATGAATGAACTAAGTATACGAAAGGATAGATAATGTTTCAAGAACTCTTCATCTCAGGTGTTCAACCTTACTAGCATTTTATTACAAATAGCACTGAATAAAATGATTGATTAAAACATACACCTGTAATACACAGTGGCCGCGTTGGTGTATAGAGCCGTATGTGTTCCCTGGTAGGGTAGGTTGCAGTGAGAGCCGCCTCTCAAGGTATCTGGTATCAAAGTAACGGAGAGAAGGTGAGAAGTGCCAGACAAGCCGCTTTCCAGCTGACTCCCTCAGCCATCTCATGCTTACCTTAGCCTACTATGGTAATAAAAAGGCAACATTAATTATTTAACATTTCTTTTTAGCCTCTCATAAAGCAACAAGAATAGAATATTTGGCATCCCCTGTTGGAAACTACAAGCTCATAATACAAAGGATTAACTACAGTTACCTGTTTGCCGCCTGGCTAGCGGTGCTCAAGAAGCCCAAAGCCACATGATTGTTCCCATCCATTTAACATTAAATGTTCGACAAACTCAGCCATCTAATACGTATCTTTAATATTTGTGGCTTCATTGCTTACTCCTACACTATAATGTAGAAAATATTTATTCAATAAGTAATCAAAAATCATTTAAAGAACAAAATGTTTTGCATGCATTTAAAAGAGCAAGTTTATACAATATTAAAGTTTTTTTTTTCTTACATGGAATTATAGAAAATTAACACAAAAATAATAGACATTTTTGTACTAGAGTGTTTTTTTGTTAATAACAGGAAAAAATATATTTTGATAAAAAATACATAGGAACTGGACAGTAAAGATGAGTCACTTGCTCCGCCCCTGCCACGCACTACACACTTTTCTTCCATTTGTACAATTTACACAGCTATAGGAAACTGTGTCTATTTTATTATTATTCTTTGTGTACTCAAACACAGCAATAAAACTAAAAAATTTTTGGCCACCCACTTTTTGGGGCCAGGGTGTGACTTCCATGACCAACCAATGGCCCTTCAATGCCCAAAAGTGTAAAGATCATTTGTTTTTTTTGTTTGCTCCAGTTGTCCTAACAATCATCTAAGATGTCCTTGTCATGAACCTCAGGACAATTGGAGTTTGGGGTCAGGACACTGGACCCTGATGAACACTAGCCAATAAAGAGATATTATAATTTCCATAAGGACATTGTTAAATACTTTACCAGTTATTGATTTGTTATGTTATGATGTTTTTCCCAAAGTTCTGGTTGTATACCCTTGACCCTCAAGGCCCCTTCCCACCAAGTCATTTGAGCCTAGAGGACTCTGGGTCCATTTTCCATTTTAAAGCCATTTGTGTGTTGAGTGTATTATATTTTAGGGTGCAAATATTACATTAAGCTAATAATTGGATTGGGCACTTACCCCACCCAGAATTTCTGGCTCCAGGGCTCACATTACCTAATTAACAACTGCTGTGCCCAGAACGGAGGTCGCTGATAGCTGGGGCTGTAGACTCCTCAGCACCTAGCTGGGGAAACAGACTGGCACCGGGTCCATGTGGGGGTAATTCAAATGGGCAGTAGGTGTGAAACTTGTGTTTGTCTATGGAAGCGGCCCACTGCTGCTGGGGCAAAATCTGTATTAAATGATATACCAGAAAAAATAAAGTTCATGCTCTGCTTGGGACACATATGCATGGTGTGTTTCATTCAGAGGGGAGGCATTTATTATTTTTACTAGGCTATAATCACTTTGTATCCTTACCTGCTGCGGCTACTCTATGAGAAGTGGATTAAAGAACCAGATTGGATCTGCATCCCGAACCTCTGTTGATATACTAGGGTATAGTTGAACCTGATGATATCTGCAGGTAGGATTGGTCTCCCTGACCTTTTCAGGCCCTCTGAAGAGGAGATTGTACTGGTTATGTTGATCCTGTGATCCTATGTTCCTGATGTTCTTGCTGATGATCCTGGTATGACCGCCAGTCATGAAGACGCCCTCCCCTCTCACAATCCTGAGGGAGAATTTCTGTAGCTGAAGGTTGTGACATATTTTCAAAAGGGTTGCGAGTTGCCTTCAGTTGCCGAGATAGAGAATAAAGAACCCTAAAGAAAAATATCTTGGGGGTCCCCTTTAGGTGCCTAAAGGAGTCAACAAAAAATAAAAAATACATGGAGATCCTCCAACAACCCCTAGGGTGATCAGGTCAGCTTTCTATAAAGCTCTCTTAATAAATGAAGTCCTCCTTTATTCTAGGTTGCTGCTTCTTATAGCAGATAGACCCTACCAAATTGTGAGCCTGGTGCTTTGCACCTGCTGCACCAATAGTATCTCCACTATTGGCTGCTGCTTAATCTTTCTTTGAGTAAAAAACAGCAACTACCACCCTATATGTGTCTCTTTTCTGTACGCCTTTAGGTTTTTCACTTTTATATGCAATTACTATTTGCTGCAGTCTTTTTTTCTCCATTTTCTTTACTAGACTGTTTCTTGCAGCTTCTGTTACAACTGGCAGTTGCCGCTGCCATATTCCCATTGTGCACATAGAAGCTTCCTGAGCATTCAATGTTTCCTTCCATTGACACCAAAATAGTTGATTTCACAGCAGCATATATACGTGTAAAAAAGTTTTAAAAAAAAGTTAAAAAAATAAATAAAAAAAGTAACTCTGTTACATTATCTTATAATGTAGTTCTTCAAATAGAACATTTAATTGGATGTTTTTAGTGGCATTTTAACATATCATATCCTTAACCCCCTATAAAGTTACATGGAAGTTTGCTGGATATCATGTGTGTAAGTCTGTCTGATTGGGCATCTCATGTAAAATAATTTTATTGAGGAATTTTGTATATTTGTAATTCAAAGTATATTTGAATTTATTTGTGTGTGATCTACACCCCCGAAGCAGAGCGTTCTAGCCAATGAGCTGTGCTGAGCCAATGAGCTGTGCGGAGTCATTATCATGACTGCCTTCCAAGCAGCTTTGTCGCAGCCTGTAAGAAGGAAACAAATACATTGTTGTACCTGTTTCTGATTGGCCACAACTAATTATGATTTGTATGCTTGGATTTTCAGGGGCATTCCTTCTCAACTGCCTGAAAACTGAAGACATTTTGCAAAGTTTAGGGTATGTTTACTAATATTTATTTTGGGATTTTTGTCATGTATACTACGGATTCTCTTCTATCAGATGCACTCATAATCCATGAAACTTTCATATACCTTTTTTAGATATTTATTTTTCATGTCGACATTATAGTTGTTTTCTCGTTTTTATACATTCATAACCCCCATTTCTCGATTGTATGCATTCATAACACCACCATTTCTCGTCTTTGTTGATTTATAACCCCACATTTCTCAGTTTTATACATGTATAAGTTCCACAATTTCTCGTTTTTGTTCATTTAAAACCCAATTTCTCAATGTTATACCTTTATAACCCCATCATTTCTCGTTTTTATTCATTTATAACCCCCATTTCTCAATTTTATGCATTTATAACCCCCCCGTTTCTCATTTTTATACATATTTAACCCCCATTACTCGATTTTATGCATTTATACCGCCATCATTTCTTGTTTTTATACATCTTTAACCCACATTACTGGATTCTATACATTTATAACCCCCATTTCTCGTATTGGTTTCCAATGCACATTTATGTGTGGCTGTTTCCTGGATGTAGTGTCAGGATTTTTGTCCTCTCTCTGGGAATATTATTTGTCTGTGCCGCAGAATCTGTTTGTGACAAGAAGTAAAGTTGATGAGTCCGGACTGAGACAGTTAAACGGCCCCTTACTGCTCCGTATAATTAATAAATAAAGCTCTAGGGGGGTTTTAGCGCGCTGGCCGCTATGACAGGGCTGTCTGAGGTGCACTTAAGCATTAAATGACCAATTTCTGTCATACTAGCTTCCCAAGCCTCTTTTTCTTCCTCTGTCTCTCTCTTTCTCTCTCTCGCTCTCTCTCTCTCATTCACATAGAAGGCTCTGCTCCCTGCACTAGGAGTTTTTGAACAACTCATGTCTTCTAGTTCATTTCTGTGGAATTAATTGGTCCCTGAATGAATAGTGTTGACAGGGCAATTTATCATGTGTTTGGCTTGACAGTGCAGGATGTCTGAAGGGGGTGGGAGAAGTGAGATGGACAGGATGGGAGGGGGATAGAGAGCCAGCTTACAACGAATAGGTGCCGTATCCTGCGCTCACAAACGCTCTAAATATCCACACATGATAATTGGTTTTTTTTTTCCGGAGAGACATACGCTCTGTTTTGTGCCACTGGACCTAGGTGTACAATCCAGTACAAATAATAAATAACGCACTTAAAAATATATTTTAGGCAAAACCAGCAAAGTAGAATTGCCCATTTTAAGAATCTGTTGGAGGGCCCCAGTGTAAAATAATGTGGGGCCACCTTCCAACTTCTCTATATGAAGTCAATACAAATTTTAAATATATGTAGGAGTTCAGAGCACCCTAGGGAGATAAGATAACCTTTCTATAAAAGTAATCATATGTCACTCTCACTAATATGTTAAATGTCTCCCTTTACTGTTAGTAGCCAAGGGACCCTTACCTGGTGCTTTGCACCTGCTGCACCGGCAGCAGGAAATATGCTGGACTGTATTAAATGTTGATAGAGATCTCCCATTCACAAATGTAGCCATATATAATACCATACCCTTCTGGATCGCTACCTTGTCATGCTGAAGGGGCTTATGTACTTCAGAAGCTGTGAGCTATACCATGTAGGGTCATCCAAGATGGGCAGGTCATAGCAGAGAAGTCAGACAAATTGCAATCCACTAGAGATGGAAATGGCATCGCATTCCCGTTTCTTTGCCAAGAAAACCGTATGGATAAACACAGCCAGGGACTCAAACAGATGTGCCTGGCACGCTGCCTCCATATGGTCACTGAGAGCCGCACACAACTGAAGGACTGAACAACAATAACAATAGCAGCATAGGAATGAGAGAATATTTTGTTGTTGTTGTTCAGCCATTCGCTCATGTCCAAATCTCCGTGACCCTATTGGACCGCAGCACGCCAGGCACATCTACCTTTATGTATCTAGTTGTGCTTATCCATAAGGTTTTCATGGCAAATGATACTCAAGTGGGTTGCCAGGTCTTTCTTCCATTGGACCGTGATTTTGTCTGACCTCACTGCCATGACCTGCCTACCTTGGGTGACCCTACACCTCAAAGCTTCACTGAAGTACATAAGCCTGTTCACCCACGACAAGGGATCGATCCAGAAGGGGAATCTTCTCTTACTAAAACTCCCACAGGTATATTAACCATTCTCTCAATTCAGTTACTGTTAATGGTGGACTACACATTTATTTTCTGCTGCTTTAGTTCACCATTAATTAACATTAAGAATACATATAGAAAGTTTTAGCCAGAAAATATAATATAAAAATGTACCCCTCCCCACGTCACTGTCCTGAGCACTGCTAAAAAGAAAGCAAACATTTCAACTGAACTAATATTCATTAGGCAGGGTGGGTAATCTGGAGCATGCTCACTTGGACTTGCAGGGGGTTATGGGATTGTAACTATATCCTCTTTATCCTACAGCGCAGGTTGCTCACCCTGCCTAACAAATTGTATCTAAATTGAAATATTTGTTTTCTTTTTAGCAGTGCTCAGGACAATGAGGAATGAGGGGTACAGCATCAGCTATTCATGAGGTAAACTGTGTTTTTAAATGATACTTTCTGCTAAGGTTTTGTTTTGCTGCTGTTAGGACATATATTTGTAATGAAAACAAGTTTTTTTATTAGCTTTATGTAGAAAGCAACTTTTGGAATGTTTAAAACACTTATTATGGCAAAACAGTAGTTGTATAAAATGCATGATGTTGCTTTCTATGTCCTTTTAAGCTGTTGTAAACTTCCTCACAAGGAGGACAGATTCAAATAGGGGTTAGTTTTCCAATTAGGCAGAGTAGCCATCTGCTTTGGAGCATTTCCTTGCAGTAGGCACCTTATTCCTGCTCTGCAAAATGCCTAAAGAAATCAACCAGAGTCTAGTTTAGTTTACACTGTGTTATTTCCAGGATAGCAAAGTTCCTCTATGATTGGCTACAATGTGCGCGACATGCTGAGAATACATTTTTATATTGAAATACAAGTTATAAACTACAGCCAGAATTACATGGGAATCTGACACCTCTCTAAAGTCCAGCACACAGTTTAGTAGTAAATTAATATTGAATAAGATGAAAATTATACATATTGCAACATAGTTAACTGTGCAAAACTCTCCTACCCCTAATAGGAGTGCAGAAGCTAACATTCATGCCCAGGTAATTAGCTGCACCTAGGCATCCCTGATTTAAGACTCTTCCTGGTGTATGGGAGGGCTGCTTATGGACTGGTTGTTTGAGGTTTGTCTGACAGTGAGAAAGACACACACAGTGACACAACAGCCTGCAGCTTGTGACCTCTTGGAGCAGAGTGGAGATCTGAAAATGTGAAGTTTACAGCCCAGTGATTTTGCAAACTATTGGACTGTTTTTTTTGTGCTCCACCCAAGTTTAGCTGGATGAGAGCTGGTTAGTGAGGAAACTGTTTATCATTTAAGGTAGTGCAACATTGGAAGCTAGGTTTTTTTTTCTTTGATTTTGTTTTGATGTGTTATTTTGTATCACTGGTTGCATTTTAGTAAAACCTGTTTTGTGTCTTCCATTAAAGTACCTGAAACACGGACACAAACCCAGAGGAGACTGGTAACTTCTCACAATATACATGTGTTTGGGTGTCTGTGTGTATTGACCATAATATGTACAGAGTAATGATTAAATATCTACTAAACAATTAGTGAAATGTTTATGGGAGTTGCCAGAAAAATATGGTAAATAGTGTAGCTCCCTAATAAGAGTAATTGTAGTGAATGGGTATTGAGTTCACATGAATAAATTCAATTATTTTTTTATTTTCCATTAAATTCCCAATATCATCTATCTATCCATCTAAACATCTATCTATCCACCTCTCTATCTATTATCTATCTATCCACCTATCTATGTATCTTAAATATATGATATATATATATATATAATATATATTATATATATATATATATATATATAGTATAAATCACAGGAAAAGTATTGAAAAATACCAGAGTGCTGGGTTAGGACTAAAGAGTTGACTATCTGCCTATTCAGATTGAATATATACTGTATATATCTTCTCTTAGGTGTTGATTGACCCCTCACCCAAGGTGCTTTCAAGTAATGCATAGGCTGATAAATTTGGCACAAAGTGTTTCCTTTTAATTTGAATGAGAAGAGTATTATTTGATATCAGTTACATTCCAAGCCCTCTAATGCCTTATTCTTCCATCGAAAACATGCCCTGGCTGTACCAACAAAGTATTTGTGCTTCTTCATCTACACAATTAAACCTCCAAATAGAGTTTTTTCAGTCTTTCAGTCGTGTCTGACTCTTGGTGACCATATGGGCATAGCATGCCAGGTACATCTGTCTGTGTTTCTGGTTGTGCTCATCAATATGTTTTTCTTGGCAAAGATACTGGAATGGGTTGCCAGTTCCTCCTCCAGTGGACCACAATTTGTCTGACCTTCCCATCTTGGGTGACCGTACATGACAAAGTCCCTTCACTACGAGATACAAACCTTAAATGTAAAACTTAAAGTGCTAGTATACATGCCACTTGTTAGTTCAAGAACTGTGTGTATATAAAGGCAGCAACTATGCCATCTGTAAATAAAATAGTTTTAAAAAGAATGTTAACCTGCCTGATGTGCTGGGTCTGTCTCTACCTCCCTCTAGTCATTGGACTCACATTGTTTGTGTGTAAGCCATTTAAGTCATTATAACTCCTGAATAAATAGACAGCTGCTAGTTTTAAATCACAAAAAAGAAATGTTGATGCCTTTGCATGACTCAAATGTATTAGGACTGCTGAATCCAGATAGGATGGAACCTTCTATACACATGATCTGAAATAAATTAAGAGTGTGTCAAAAAATAGTTTTGTGTTCATGGCTATCACTTCTACAATTGTTGTTAGGTTGTTACATGTTTCATGAATGTGATGTTTTCCCTGCACTAATGTGGTCCTTTAATAAATAGACATATAAATCCTACTGTGGAAATAAAATTCAGTAGCAATAACTGGTCACCCACTGATCCCCTTACCCTCCAATTCCCATGGTATATATGGAGATGCAAAGACAAGTTCCCCGTACTGTAGATGTGGTTTAAATTTACACCCGAACATATGCACTTGTTGAGCTACTAAATAGATTATAGTAAAGACATTATTGACCCCTCTCATGTTTAAGATGCTTGACTTGAGATAAAATATTACACCCTTTAAAACAACAATTTTTAGTACATTTATTGCATTATTATCAGTATTATTGCTTTGTTTTTGGGGATAATATCAATGGCAAACCTTTTATTTGCCACTGCCTATACACCAATAGGGTTCCCTGGTGGTCCAGTGGTTAGGATTCAGTGCTTTCACACCACCCTGAAGCAATGCAGAGTTGAGCCTGGTCAGTACTTGGATGGGAGACCACCTGGAATACCAGGATTTATATGCTGAGGCCCAGGGAGAAGGAACTCCCAACCCACTCCAGTATCTCTGCCATGAAAACCAAATGGATCAGAATGACCATGGACATAAAGATGTGCCTGGTGTGTTACGGCCCATGCGGTCACAGAGAGTCAGAAACGACTGAAAGATGCAAAAAGAAATACACCAGTATGCCATTTTTAGAACTCATTCAGTAATTCTTGAACTGCATTCATTGTGGTTATTTTTTTTTAATTTAAATTGTTTTTGAATAACTCATGATCAAAATGAACTTCTATATAGTCCTTCTGAGAGCACTGGCAGATGTAACTGTCACATCGCCAGTGTGCTGACAGACTTCCTGTGAATCCAAAGTCTCCTCCCACTTCAGGAAGTTGATCTGCTAAAGCCAGAACTCCTTAGCAAAATGATTGCATATGAAAAATAACAAATTAGAGGATGTAATTATTATTTTTTGCATTCTAAAAACATATTGCAGATTTTTAAGTGCACTTCTTCAAAATTGTACTTTTTAAAAAATATGACCCTAGTGGACGTTTAAATAAATACGTGAGAAGACTCACTACTTGCATGCTGTGTCACTCACAAAAACTTTATATACCTTCGGCTGGTGTAATGTATATGTCGTATTAAATATACAGTCAGGTCCATAAATATTGGGACATCGACACAATTCTAAACTTTTTGGCTCTATACACCACCACAATGGATTTGAAATGAAACTAACAAGACGCGCTTTAACTGCAGACTTTCAGCTTTAATTTGAGGGTATTTACATCCAAATCAGGTGAACGGTGTAGGAATTACAACAGTTTGTAGATGTGCCTCCCACTTTTTAAGGGACCAAAAGTAATGGGACAATTGGCTGCTCAGCTGTTCCATGGCCAGGTGTGTGTTATTCCCTCATTATCCCATTTACAAAGAGCAGATACAAGCTCCAGTGTTCATTTCAAGTGTGCTATTTGCATTTGTTGTTAACTCTCAATATGAGATCCAAAGAGCTGTCACTATCAGTGAAGCAAGCCATCATTAGGCTAAAAAAACAAAACAAACCCATCAGAGAGATAGCAAAAACATTAGGTGTGGCCAAATCAACTGTTTGGAACATCCCTTAAAAAGAAAGAAGCGCACCGGTGAGCTCAGCAACACCAAAAGACCTGGAAGACCACGGAAAACAAGCTGTTGGTGGATGACCGAAGAATTATTTCCCTGGTGAAGAAAACACCCTTCACAACAGTTGGCCAGATCAAGAACACTCTCCAGGAGGTAGGTGTATGTGTGTCAAAGTCAACAATCAAGAGAAGACTTCACCAGAGTGAATACAGCGGGTTCCCCACAAGATGTAAACCATTGGTGAGCTTCAAAAACTGGAAGGCAAGATTAGAGTTTTCCAAACAACACCTAAAAAAGCCTTCAAAGCATAGCACCTCATCAGTGACGCATGGTGGTGGTAGTGTCATGGCGTGGGCATGTATGGCTGCCAATGGGACTGGTTCTCTTGTATTTATTGATGATGTGACTGCTGACAAAAGCAGCAGGATGAATTCTGAAGTGTTTCGGGCAATATTATCTGCTCATATTCAGCCAAATGCTTCAGAACTCATTGGACGGCGCTTCACAGTGCAGATGGACAATGACCCGACGCTTACTGCAAAAGCAACCAAAGAGTTTTTTAAGGGAAAGAAGTGGAATGTTATGCAATGGCCAAGTCAATCACCTGATCTGAATCCGATTGAGCATGCATTTCACTTGCTGAAGACAAAACTGAAGGGAAAATGCCCCAAGAACAAGCAGGAACTGTAGACAGTTGCAATAGAAGTCTGGCAGAGCATCACCAGGGATGAAACCCAGCGTCTGGTGATGTCCATGCGTTCCAGACTTCAGGCTGTAATTGACTGCAAAGGATTTGTAACCAAGTATTAAAAAGTGAAAGTTTGTTTTATGACTGTTAATCTGTCCCATTACTTTTGGTCCCTTAAAAAGTGGGAGGCACATATACAAACTGTTGTAATTCCTACACCGTTCACCTGATTTGGATGTAAATACCCTCAAATTAAAGCTGAAAGTCTGCAGTTAAAGCACATCTGGTTCGTTTCATTTCAAATCCATTGTGGTGGTGTATAGAGCCAAAAAGATTAGTATTATGTTGATGTCCCAATATTTATGGACTGTATGTAAAGTAAATCTACAAACCAAATATATTAAAGTACCACTGTATGATCATCCAATATGGACTAACTTGTTTATTTAGTAACTGACTAACAATACACCTTACTCCTGTTTTTCCATGCAAAAAAAAAAATCATATTTAAGAAATGTGCCATATATCCTAAAGAATGAAACGTTATAGATGTCCGTAGATTTCAAATTAAATATACTTATTTATAGTACATATCCCCTATATAGGATGAAATAGAAATGTAGAGTTTCTCCAAGAGATCCCAAGATGTCTACAACATATAATCCTTTAGTTCACAAGTTCCATGGATGATGGAAAATGTGTGCAATCCATTCCAAATACTGTAAGTGTTTTCTTTAACAAACCAACTTTTTTTTACTTTTTTTTAATTCCTTAGATTCTGCCTTGCATTGTTCCATTATTAAATAAGCATGAAA
Organism: Discoglossus pictus; assembly: GCA_027410445.1. Classification (NCBI taxonomy): domain Eukaryota; kingdom Metazoa; phylum Chordata; class Amphibia; order Anura; family Alytidae; genus Discoglossus; species Discoglossus pictus. The sequence goes on from CM050171.1 coordinate 27,157,421, forward strand.
GCATAAAAATAAGGTGCTTGTACAAAGGTTTCCCCCACAGCTTGATAATTCTTCTGTAAAATTAAAGAGACTTCTCAACCAATTAAAGGCATATCTAAGTTTTCTGCAATCCTTAGACGAAAAGCACCCTTGCTATATAAAGCACATTTAATAAAACATTTTATTTGTATTAATATCTAAAAATCCCTCTAATGATTATGTTGACACCCCCAGAGGTGTCTACACAGGCACCTAGTCTCCCCCAATCAGCATGGAGCATTTGGGAACCAATTTTAACCCATTATTCATCTGCTGTGTCTTCCTCAGCCAATAGGAGAGCACTGTTGTCAGTCCTGAAGTTATTGCTGAGATGTGACCTGCCCAGCCGCTTCCTGTGTCTACTGTGCAGCTGGGCCCTGCCCCACCACCAGAGATCGGCACAGACAGAGCTGCTGTATGTGAGACCTTCAGCTGTCACCAGCGAGAGTGTGAGAGAAAGAGTGAGAGGTGAGAGAGAGAGAGAAAAAAAAAACATGCAGCAGCATTTGATGCAGGTAATGGACAACCTGCATGGGTGGTAATGACACAAGTAGGCTTAACTACTGCCAAACAGAGAGAGGAAGGAAAAAATAAATGCCAGCAGCAGTAGTTGATAAAGGGAATGGACAACCTGCAGGGGTGGTAATGACACAAGTAGGCTCAACTACTGCCAAACAGAGAGAGGAAGGAAAACATGACAGCAGCAGTAGTGGATGCAGGGAATGGACAACCTGCAGGGGTGGTAATCAAGTTTGAATATATATGAAATATATCTGAAAATACATAGCGCCTTCTAACATGGTGTCACACTATATATCCCAGGCTGCTTTGTAGCATAAACAGGAGCCCAACGTTTGATACAAATGTTTCAGGTGCATGTGCTTCCTCCAAAACTAATTATGAATTTTATGCTAATTATCAACGGTATAAAGGGGGTGTTTACTCTAATTTTCAACTGTCAAAAATTACAAGACATTTTGCTAACTTCAAGGTACGTTTTTAAATGTTTATTTTTGTATTTTTTCATGCAAAAAAAAATCACACACTGCTGATTCTTCTCTATCAGGTGAATTCATAATCCAGGAGACTTAGATATGCCTTTAAAGAATCATGGGGAAAAACATTCCAGGATATAAATTGTGATTGGCTGAGAAGCTTGCATGGAGTTCTCACTAGATTAATAGAAATGTACTGATTCTAAGATGGGAAATTTTGCTTTACTGTCAGGTCCTTGCTCAGGTTTGATGTCATGGCTTAGCATGAGCTATGTTTTCTAGACACTGATCAATTAGATCTGTTTCTCCTGATTGGTTGTTATTAACCCCCGGTCTTTCTACCAGCCAATCAGCCCTCATTTTGGACTATTTATTGCTGCTCTGACCTCCTCTCAGTGTATGTGGTAGGTTCCTGTGACTGGGAGTGCTTCTGGTTGCTTCTGAATCCTACTGCTCTCTTTAACAACTGTTCCTGCTCCATTCCTGTACCCTACAAGACTGATCTTGTGCTGCTGATCCTGATTGTTACTGACCTCATTGGATTTCTGCCATACCCTGATTTTTATCTTGTCTGACCATTCTTTGATTGTGCCCATGGATTTGTTAATTCCAACTTGTCATCCTCACCCCTAAAGAGTGTCATCTGAACAGACAATTACAGAATCCCATTAACTACATTTAGTAAATATCCATTTTGCCATCTACACTGCCATTGCATTTTGTATAAATTACCTTATCAAAGAACAATTAGTTATGCAGGAAGTGTAATTATTGCATGTAAGGATTCCCACGTGCAGATCAGACAACAGGAAAGTATAATCTGATTTGCAAGCCCCTGGTGACGAGATACCAAAGGGAGAGATATGTTCTACTTCATAGCAATCTGAGTTTCCAGCAGCTTTGGATAACTGTTTGAACAGAGTTTCCACAGGAGGAATACAGGGGGGACTGTGGAAGCTTTCACATTAGCAGAGACCATCGAAAATGGTGCAACAAAAAATATCATCTCAAAGGGCAATACATTGAATACATTTGTGTTGATCAGCATTCAAGTGCATTCAGTCCTAGCCACAGTAGAAACATATTTTTTTCATTGCAACATACAAAAGAGAAAATAAAACATCTCCAATATATTCCTAAAAAACAGTTATGCTTGAGTGTGAATAAGTAACAGTAAAGATAATTGAACTGACGAAGGATTTTGAGCCTAAATTACACATAAATATCCACCCTTTTTCTTAATGAATTTATCTAACATGATTAATTGAATATTATGGTAATGATGGTAATGCCCAGTTGATATACAGGTAAAAATAAGGTAACTGGCCATACATCTCGCTAACAGGAATTCAGTCAGGTTAAATTAATAACCAACTTGTCCTAAATACCAGTAGGAGAATATATATCTCTATAACCAACTTTCCTTTACTTCCAATTCTCAAAATAATAACTAAAAAGTGTCATGGAGTAATTAATCTTACAAAGTTATCACTATGTTCTACCCGTATTCAACCCCCTCGCCTGCTATCTACTCCCTATTAATATTATTATTGTTATTAATTTGTAACCTCCCCCCACTATTTGCATATCCTATGTTTATAACCTTTAACTAACACATTCTAATGCCATTTCCATTCTCTTCCAGACAGCATATTGCTCACTCTGTCTCCCTGGTCTGTCTCTCTGGTTTCCTGAGTCCAATCTCCACCCTCCTAACCCCTCACCCACCCACCCCTGGTTACTCTTAATTTATTGATTCACACTAATTATTTACAGCTGATCAATTAGCAACACCTGCTAACTAGTCATATTAATCCTTTACACAATGTTTCCTCTTGCCTTCTTCTTCCTCATATGCCCCTGCCTTTTCCTCAGGCTCTTCTTTTCAACTGTTCCCCTTCTTTTCTCCAACATAACCATCTCACCTTTCATGCCCTCCTCTCCTCTCTTATTCTCTCATCAGCTACTTTTAGCTAAGCTGTGTTGTGTGTCTTCTGCGTTTCCCACTTGCAGTTTACATTATCCGACCACTAGTGGCAGATAACATATTGCATACCAGAGCCATTCACTTCACAATGACTTTACATCAGATCCCTTCCCTCTCCAACTATAAATAACCTTCTAACTTTTCACACCTTCCTACCTATGTAATTCTCACTTCCTTCCTGTACCTTGCAATTCCTTGTTTGTTCCTCTCTAGGTCTCTGCCTCTTAAATACCCTTTATATTGAAAGTAGCATGTTTACATTCTAGTAAGGTGCTTTGGGAAAAAGCACTTTTAGAAGACTCAAAGCTCAAACAGGGCCCGTTTCTACAGTTGTTAATATTTGTATACTGTTGTATATTTCCTTTTTCTTAACCCCTGTACAGCGCTACAGAATATGTTGGCGCAATACAAATAAAATGTACTACTTTTGGCCTGTTCATGACGGCCATTGTTTTATGTGGGTGAGGAGAGCCGAGGCCCAGTTGAATATAACATGGTTGCTATGTTTCCTCTATACTACTCCAGTACTCAAATCTACGTCTCTGCACCCGATCTATCCCCCTCTTTTTTAGCTCAAGTTTCCAACTGCCTCTCTAGCATATCCTCCTGGATGTCCGCCCGTGAACTCAAACTCAACATGTCTAAGAGTGAACTTCTAATCTTTCCACCCTCTACTACAGCTTCCACTCCTCAAATATCTCTCACTGTTGATAACACCATCATCACTCCCACCTCCCAGGCCTGAGGTACTACTGGATCCCGCCCTCTCTTTTATTCCTCACATCCAATCGATAACAAAATCTTGTTAGTTTCACCTTAAAAACATCTCCAAAATTCGTCATTATCTTACAAAAGACACAGCTAAAATTCTAATACACTCTCTCATCATATCTCGACTCAACTAATGCAATTCACTCCTTGCTGGCCTCCCCATCTCTCGTCTGTCTCCCCTCCAATCCATAATGAACGCCTCCGCTAGACTCATCTTCAATATCAAAAGATCAGTGTCTGCAGCTCCTCTCTGTCAATCACCCCACTGGCTTCCCATAGCTTCCCGCATTTAAAATCATGAACCTAACGTATAAAGCCCTCAACAACGGTGCACCCCCTTATATCTCTGCTCTTGTTTCAAAATACTCTCCTAACTGCCCCCTTCGTTCTGCTAACGCCCTTCTTCTTTCCTCCTCTCTCATCACCTCCTCTCACTCCCGTCTTCAAGACTTTTCTCGTGCTGCCCCTACTATTTGGAACTCCTTGCCTCGCTCCATTAGATTATCTTCTTGCCTCAAAACCTTTAAAAAAACTACTAAAAACACACCTGTTTCAAAAATCTTATCACCTTCAGCCTTTATAATTACAACTGCACAACCCACAGCTTAATAACACCTACACCCACAATCTACAGTACAACACACAGACCCCTCCAGTTGACTAAACAAATTGCTTTCACACCACCATTGTGTAGTTGTCACCCTCTTGTATCCCTCCTAAACCTTTAGATTGTAAGTTTGCAAGTTTTCAATGTGTCCGTGTCTTGGAAACAAGCACTACGTAAATTTGATTATATGCGCAAAAACAGGGCCCCTCATTCTTTACAAGGTGTTAAGTTTGTTTTTTGCACTCAACCCCTGTACAGCGCTACGGAATATGTTGGCGCAATATAAATAAAGATAATAATAATAATAGTAATAATAATAATAATAATAATAAAAGATAATAATAATTACTTTTTATTTATCCAACATTTTCTGTAGAAAAGAGTAGAGTGGGTACAATTAGCAAAGTACAAAGGAATAGACAAATTGTAAGGTAAGTAGAAATTCACATACAAGTACAGTGCAATATAAATACAATACAAATGGTTCTGCAGACAGCTTGGTGCAACAGAATTGAAGCCCCTACTCCAAAGAGCTTACAATCTAGAAGATATGGGTGATAGATGCAAGATGGCAGTGATTAAGGTTGATGCAAGTGGAGGTGGCTGTGTGTTACACTGGGGGTTGTGTGTGAGTAATTTTAAGGAGAATGTAGTTGTGCATATTAAGGCTGAAGGTGATATGCTTCTTCAAACAAATGCATGTTTAGTGAGTTTTTGAAGGTTTTGAACTGCGAACATAGTCTGGGGGCGAGGCAATGAGTTCAAAAGAATAGGGGCAGCGCGAGAAAAGGCCTGAAGTCTGGAGTGAGAAGAGGTGACAAGAGAGGAGGAAAGAGTAATGAGGTAGCAGGGTAAAGAGGGCAGTCAGGGGAGTATTTAGAAATGAGAGCAGAGATATAAGAGGGTGTTCTATTGTTGAGTGCTTTGTATGTTTGGGTCATGAGTTAACATTTTATTTTGGAGGCTATGGGAAGCCAGTGGAGTGACGGACAGAAAAGTGCTACGACACTGAGCGTTGAATATAGTAGATGAGTTCATCATTCATTATGAACTGAAGTGGGGACATATATGTGATGGGGAGATCAGCATGGAGTGAGTTGAAGTAGTCAAAGTGAGATATGATGAGAGACTGGATTAGTATTTTATTTGCGTCTTGTGTAAGATAGTGACATGACTTTTTGGAGCTGTGTTTTAGGGAAAAATAACATGATTTGGTTATTGATTGCATGTTAGGAATGAAAGAACAGGCAGGGTCCAATAGAACCCCAAGACAACAGGCCAGAGAGGTGGTGGTTATGATGGCATTGTCAACAGTGAGGGACATTTGAGGAGTAGAGGATGGGATGTAGAGGGTGGGAAGATTAAGAGCTACGTTTTTGAAATGTTGAGTTTGAGTTGGTGGGCGAACATCCAGGAGGATATGCTTGAGAGGCAGTTGACAACTTGTCCTAAATAGAGAGGGATAGATCTAGTGCTCAGAGGTAGATTTCAGTGTCATCTGCATATTGATGATACTGAAATCCTAAAGATGTTATTAGGGTACCAAGAGAGAATGTATAAATGGAGAAGAGGAGGGGGCATAGGACTGAATTTGGGGTATGCCAACAGTCAGAGGTTGTTGAGAAGAAGAGGTGCCAGAGAAGGAGACACTACATGTTCAATTTTCTGGATAACGTGAACCATGAGAAATCTGTGGCACAAATGTCAAAGGATTGGAGGTATCGATAAGAAGAGGGTCGTCAATTGTATACATCGCAGCAGAGAGATCCAGGAGAATTAGCATAGAAAAGTAACTCTCATTGCGGTGAGTAGGTCATTGGTTACTTTTGTGAAAGCTGCGACTGTGGATCGTTGGAGACGAAAGCTAGATCGGAGGTGGCCAAGAATGGAGTTGGATGAGGGAAGTTTGTAGATGATTCACTCAAGCAGCTTTGAAGTCAAAATAAGTAGAAACACAGGGCTATAGTTAGATGCAGATGCTGGTTCAGATGAGTGTTTCTTAAGAATGGGTGTAATTATGGTGTTTTTTAAACAAGATGAAAGCGTTCTGATATTTAGGGAGAGGTTGAATAGATGTATGAGAGCTGAGATAAGTGTGGTAGAGATGGGAGAAGTTAGCTGCCATGGAATAGAATAAGTGGGCAAGTTGTAAGGTGAGATGTTGATAAGAGACCAGAGACTTCATGCTCAGTTACAGGGTCAAAGTGGTTCATGTGTGAAGGGCAAAGGTTGGGTGTTATCTATTTGTTGAGAGGAGAGCTTGTTTTGGAAGTTATCAATTTTATTTTTAAATTGCCTAGCAAAGTCTCCAGCTGTGAGACAGGAAGGGATGGGAGGTGGCACTGGGCGGAGGAGAGTGTTGAATGTAGGGAACATAAGTTTAAGTTTGGAGGACAGAATTGATATCAATGATGAGAAGTAGTGCTGTTTGGCAAGATTTTAACAGAGAAGTAGGAGGGCAGAATAGACTTGTAATACAGGAAGTCTGCTGAAGTGCGAGATTCCCTCCATAGTCGTTCACCAGTGCTGGAGCACCTCTGGATGATGCTCATTTGCATAGTGTGCATTGGTTGCGGATGAGAGCAAGGGGGTCGGCTTGTGGTTGTAGGGACAAGAATGTCAAGAGTTAAAGTTAGTCTGTGAGGTAGCAATGTCAGGGCAGGTGAGGGTGGGGAGAAGGCTCAGAAAGGGTTTGGAAAATTGTTGTGGTCAAGTGATTGGAGGTTATCTATCTATCTATCTATCCATCCATCTATCTATCAATCAATCTATCTACAGTATTTATCAATATGATCTTCAGTCACTCTCGTCTTCGCTGTATAAATGAATATGAATCAAGCATTATAACGATCTGATGGGGAATACAATAAGGAACTTCCTTCAGTAAACAGAATCACACTTGGGGAGGTTCAATCAATACTGCAGCAAAAACAGAATTATTAAAAATGATGCTCATAAAAACAGCAAAAACAACTTTTAGCCGGATTTTATGACCATTCTTATGTGATCCTGACTTTGGCAGTAAAAGTCACAAAGTGCTTAATGTTACCTATATATTAGAGCTTCCAAAAATATAACAAAAATCGTATGTTCACAAATCACTGATGTTGGTGGGGAAAATATCCTGGAACAAATAGTGAGATTCATTTACTGCAATGTTTAAAGCTGTGCAACACAAATTACAAGAGACATTATTATATTTTTGTTTTTCAAGTACTATTTTCAGTCAGTGAGCTACTACATATTACATGGTCACAGGTAAGACATAGTGACCATATAGAGTATAAGCACTTTGTAAACTTTGATTTTAAATAGAAAAAGCACAAAACTGTCAATCACACTTCGTGCCTGTTCTTGCCTCCACGTACATCCATTTATTAGGAAAATAATGCCAGGCAAGGGAGAACCAGCAAGTCTAGATGTATGCTTTAATATAAGTGTGGCTTTGTCAGTGAGGTGCTTCTAATCTCCCTAAACACAGTGAAGAAGGGGCCAATGCTTGCATTAATCTTAGCCCCTTAGGGAGACCCAACAAGTTTTAGTATAAACCAATGTTTCACAAACTATTTAATACAAGGGACTCTAATTTGGCCTCAAAAGTATGGATGGGACCCACTTACTCTACAGTGGCTCCAGTGGAACCCTACAAATCTCCCTACACTCTAAATTAATTCACTGGGATCCAAAACCTCCCTCCCGAATCCAGAACTGGACCCACTCTCTCATAATGCTTAACTAGAAACTCATCATCTCTTTCAGGACTCTTCCAAGGTGATCACAAATCCTTCCAGGGTGTCTGTGTAACCTTTAGTTATAATTGTCCTTTGGAACCACTGACAAAATGGAACTCAAGAGTTTAAAGGAGCACGGTTTGGGAAACTATGGTACAGTATAATCCATAAACAAGTTTAACTGACACTCCCTAGACTTTGTCTGCGTGTCTCTTGCACAGGTTATGTCTTGTCTCTTTCAGTAGAGACTCTGAGACACTTGAAATTGTTTCTCTAATTTGGTATTTCTATCCTTAAACAGTAAATAAATAGTACATTTGTGTTCACATTTGAACATCTAAGAATTCTGAGAAATACAGTTATTACACTGCATTCTGGGAACCTTGGCAGGGACATGCAAATGTGCCCACAAAGTATTACACAGCTTTGAGCAAAGCTCAGGTTGGATTATACACAAGCTAGGAATCCCACCCATGTACAACTTTTTCAAGGTTACTGCCTCTCATTAGCGTGGGGCCGGTTCCTAGCCTGTGCAGTAGATTTTTTTTGAGGAGGTACTTTACCACAACAATCATTTAATTTATGGTGGGCAAAATAAAAATGAACAAGGAAAATAATAATTACAAAACCTATAAAATGTACTGTGAACCGTATTCCTTGACTCTCAAAGAGCATGTTAGATTGGGCTTAATACATTTTAACCCAGTCATTGGGAAACCTTGATAACCAGATAAACAACAATTGAAAAGTATCCGAAACAAATGGGTAGGGGTGGAGGTACACAATAATGGAACAGCAAATGGTAAGTGTACCTGACTAAATATTTAAACCAGAAATACACATACTAGTATATTGTGTGTGTGGTAAATATGGATTAATACCACAGCAATGGGAAAGGAGATATGGGAGTGCATTCATCGGAATGGATTGAGGTCAAAGTAAAATCCATAAGTGCCCATGAATTAAAGCATATTTGATTTATAAGAGATTCCCTAGGTTCAAAGTAAATAATATAGTTTGATTAAGCCAACAGACTGAAAGGCTGTCAGCTTCGGGCAATACCTACTAAGCTTCTTGTAAGCCAATCAGATTTCTAATAATCAGACTAGTTCTTCTGGAGTGGTTAGTGACAATATGGTTCTTTAGTAACTAGACTATTCACAAGATGAGATAAAGAACAGTTCATCAGCAGCTACCCAACTTAGAGAGTGACAGAGCTGTATGAGTCTTAAATAGATGTAAATAAGTTCTCTGGGCTGAAAATCCGGTACCTAATAATGAAGTCCCCACAATACAAGAAACAATACTAAGCATGGCAGGTGCAAACTGACAAGCCTAGCTGAGGAGAACCAATCAGAACATGCCGCTCCTTTTATTGTCATCTGGCTTTGCTCACGAGCGATGAGTTTGATTGGCAGCTGCATCAGGGTTCACAGTTTATTGGTTTTTGCAAAAAAGCCAGATCTGCCAATTTAGACAGGGGACTGACACAGAAGTTTCCATCTAAATGGACTAATTTTACTGTGGGGAATTCTCCGGCAGAGCGCGCGGATGCAGGCGGAATCCTGTTTTATTTTTTTTAACAAGGACTGAATGACAAATATAAACGACAGTTCAGAGCCGATGGAACATCAGCATTTGACGCTTCACAGGGGATCAGAGAAATAAACAACAGCAGAGAAATTGGATTTAAATAAACTCCAAATCCAAAGCGCTGGAGAGAGAAGCAGAGACTCTGAGGAGCAAGCAAAAGAACCTAAAGGTCGAAGTCTATAACACGGCCATTTAATACTCACCAGCCCAAGTCTTTTCCATTAAAGAGAAATTCCACATAAAGACAGGTTTCTTGGATGATAGATCATTCAAGTTTAAATATACACTGTATAGGTAAAATGTAAGAGAAATGTCAATTTTTGGGAGACAAGAAGTTGCCATTTACTTTTTGTCTGTGTTCTTTGCATCATTTTAGAATTTGGAGCATGTTATCTGATTTAAAACATTAGTTCTTTGAGTAGTTGGACGATTCCTTCTGTATTATTTGGCTTTAATTTGAAGCTGAAAGCATGGGTGTAGGAACTGGGGGGAATGAGGGGTCCAAATCCCCCCCAGATTTTTCTATGTCTGCATGTACGTATTTATATATAAGCTATTTTATGGCCTGTGTATACAATGAGCAAAATTATTCTGGCTCCTACACCCATGGCTGAAAGCAAAGTGCTCCGTTTGACGAATGATAACCTACACTCTTTTTACTCACTTGTGCCTTTCATGGGGAGAAATACTGTATAGTGTAGCATATTAATCATCTAGCCCTGAAATGCCAGGCAAATCTCCCCTGAACAGAAAAATAGCTAACTATAGACATTTATGTTTCAACCTGCTAGGCCTTGACACTTAGGTGTAGCTGGAGAAAGCAGTGAGCACTTATTCCATGTCTAGAACCCCCTATGACCCTCAGGAAGACCAAACCCCAATGGTCATTTACATTGATGAAAAATACAAGGGTTCCCTGGTGGTCCAGTAGTTTGGATTTGGTGCTTTCACCACTGAAACCTGGGTTTGATTCCAGTCATGGAACCAAGATGTCACCCAACACTGTAGCCAAGCAGGGTTGGGCCTGGCCAGTACTTGGATGGGAGACCATCTAGGAATACCAGGAGCTGTATGCTGTGGCCGACTGATGAAGGAACTGGCAACCCACTCCAGTACCTCTGCCATGAATGTCAGGTGGATTAGCATGACCATGGACATAAAGATGTCCTGGTGTGTTACGGTCCATGAGGTGCTCAATTTGAGAATTAACAAATCTTAATAGGTTTGCAACATTGGGAGGAAAATTTCCCAACAAGCAATACTCTTTTAACTCGATTGTGCCATTCGCTGGAGACATATTGTGTAACATATGAATATTTGCGGTCTTGTCTGTTCAGGGTAGAATTGCCTGGCATTTTGTGTCTGGACCACTTTTTTTTAGTGAGACTGATATGCTTCAAAATATGTATCCTATGTGAAAGGCACAAGTAGTTATCATTAAGCCTATTAAAGTTTGTTCATTTTCAGAATAAGCACCTATGGCCTTGTATATTCCATTAATTTGAAGGTGATCCTGTTAAGTTACAGAAAACAGAGGGGTAGTGAGTCTTGTGGATGTCTGTGCTTTTGTTCCCATTGGTTTTAATGTACATCAGATAAGCCAACACAACTGACATAACTCCCTGTTACTCCTCTTTTTAACTCATTGGTAAAATAAAGTCAAATCAAACCTCATTGCTTTCAATCAAGTTAATTGATTTTCAATGGGGAAACAGTTCTTGTAATATATAAAACATGCTCTTTCTAATGTATGATGGAAAATTTTGGATTATATTGGCCCTTTAAACAATATTGATAATTGACTTTTCATTTTAAACTGCCAGTCATGGGTGTAGGAACTGGGGGGCAAGGGGGACAAATCCGCCCCCACCGAATTTTTATTGTGTGTGTTTATGTGTAGAGAAGCAGTTGTGTGTTAGTTTTATACTATTATAGTTATAGTTTATTTATAGCGCGCCTACATATTCCGTAACACTGTACATAAATTAGGTTCAGACAATGCTAAAAAAAAAATAACATTTAGCAAAGGAAGGAGAGCCCTGTCTTTGAGCTGGGAATCCAATGTCCATGGTGAATTCCCAAAGTACTTAGGATAGAAACTCGCAGACTTACAATCTAAGGTATAGTGAGTAGTAAGAGGGAGAGAGAGGTGATAAGTGTGTTAGGGTGCAAGGTAATACGCTTCTTTAAAGAGATGCGTTTCAAGTGAGGTTTTAAATGTTTTGAGGCAAGAGGATAATCTGGTGGAGCGAGGCAAGGAGTTCCAGAGACTAGGAGCAGCATGAGAAAAGTCCGGGAGGCGAGAGTGAGAGGAGGTGACAAGAGTTGTAGAAAGAAGAAGGTCATTATCAGAACGAAGAGGGAGGGTGGGGGAGTATTTGGAGATGAGAGCAGAGATTTAAGGGGGAGCGTTATTGTTGAGGGCTTTGTATGTTAGGGTGATGATGATCATGATTTTAAAGCGGTATCCCCCCAGATTTTCTATGGCTCCTACACCCAGTGGTGGGGCTAGTGAATAGAGGGTCCCAGTGCAGAAAAAATATTTGGGCCCAAGGGGGAGGTGGTGAAAAAAATGTTTTGACCTCCTGGGCCACCCTCCAGTGCTATATATGTACACACACATATATAGATAAATATATATGTAACGGATCTACTGGCACCCCGACCGGGTACCTCCGTTGATGGACGCGTCCTAGTTTGCGTCGAGGCCTACAAGCACCGCACCGGACCTCTCCTCCAAGGAAGAGTACATCAGGAACAAGGGTTTAGTAGTTACAGCTCAAGGGAGTATGCAAAAGCATAGCAATCCCCAGTATGATAGAGCCATCCCCCCACAATAACGAGACAAGGCTACGTTTTGAAGGGTCAAGTAGAACTATTTTTTAATAACAGGGAATCTCCTTTTATGCAATGGTGCCCTCTGAAGGGCTACACCCACATAATTATCACAACAGCCAATTATCTACATGGTTCAACCCCCACGTCTCCTCCCCTCAGATAACAGGTAACACAATTAAAACAGACACAATTTTAACCACATTCTGGATGTAACCCAAAAACAGGGGGTACACCTTTAAGTCCCGCACCATTCAATAGCTCTCACCCAGGGGAACAACATATAAAAAAATGGCATGAATCAGACCAGGGGTTCAAAAGTTAGTAAAAGTATCTTTTACACATAACACACAGACATTGCACATATCCCCCATACAATACACATATAGGACAATAGGTGAGTCACACCTCCCTGGCAACTTGGATACAATCAGACATTAATTAGATCATTCTTCTTTGTTCTTATCAGAGAATCAAAACACTTTGGAAAATGCAAGGATCCTTTACAACTTCCTTATCTTAAGAGAGTCTCTGTAACAGGATTATCTATTAGCCTAGAAGCTGTGATATTCTGAGCCAATATATTCTGTAGAACATAAAACAACATATCTACAGTACAGCAATGTGATCATATTTTAACCAAGAATTAAATAACCATAAGACAGGGTAAAACAGTGATGGGTTCCGTTACACACCTCCCCCGTGACCATAAGCCGGCATACACGGTCTGATCCCAACGGATCGGCCTGGGGATGTCCGGACAAAAGTATTTGTTGGTCAATTCACTAGTTTGACAACCCATCAGCATTACTGCAATTCACATTTACTCACATTTCCCATATCCCCAGATAGCTGGGATCTGAGCGCACAAAACTAACGAATAGCGCTCAGATCCTCTTCACACAGTTCAATTGCCAGGTAGCTAAAGTCTTTCCCATAGTCTTTCATTATATGAATGGGCTCCATGGCATAGCTATCTGGGGTATCACCGCTCCCACAGGGCAAGTACCGAATGACCCCCCTGTATGTAAAGGGCCAGAATGAGTGACATACACTCTGGTATGGCCGAATACTGTGTTTAAAGGGCAATATGTCCCAGGGCCATAGTCGCAGGGCAGGAGGCTGGCAAACAGTCCTCTCCAAGCCAAAGTGGCGAAGGGCACTTCGTCACACATCTCCCCTTTGGGGGGAAGTCTAACCAGGCACCTGACCTTCTGCCGGTCCGTGCCTCCGTTAGACGATCCACCAACCCACAATAAACCAGTGCTAGAGCAGCCCCCCCACAACAACAAAGTGCAAGAGCAGCCCACCCACAACAAGCCGTTACTGCACCTGGATATTTCGCTGTGGTGATGGGGCAACACGCTGAGGGGACTTGAGGGGCAGAGGCCAGCGGCACTCTGCCTTGATGCCAGCTCTTCTGCTGGGGTACTTGGGACATATTCCAGCTCAGTAGCCAGGGAAACGTGGGGGTCAGTGGGGGTTAACATTTCCTCTGTTAACCCTGGGGCCACATTAGAAGTTAGCTGGGGAAGGGAATTTGTACTTACCCCCTCCGCCGGTTGTCCCAGTGAGGGTAGTTGGGGATCTGGACAGGCTGTGGGCACAGAGACCACGGTCCCATCTGCGCCGTCTGGGAGATTGGTGTCTCCCCTTGTCAGGGTAAACTGTCGCTGGGAAGGAAGGATGACACCTTCTGCCCCCTGTGGTTCACACTGCCGCTGGGGGGAAGGACGACACCTTCTGCCCCCTGGGGTTCACACTGCCGCTGGGGGGAAAGGACGACACCTTCTGCCCCCTGGGGTTCACACTGCCGCTGGGGGGGAAGGACGACACCTTCTGCCCCCTGGGGTTCACACTGCCGCTGGGGGGGAAGGACGACACCTTCTGCCCCCTGTGGTTCACACTGCCGCTGGGTGGGAAGGACGACACCTTCTGCCCCCTGGGGTTCACACTGCCGCTGGGGGGGAAGGACGACACCTTCTGCCCCCTGGGGTTCACACTGCCGCTGGGGGGGAAGGATGACACCTTCTGCCCCCTGGGGTTCACACTGCCACTGGGGGGGAAGGACGACACCTTCTGCCCCCTGGGGTTCACACTGCCGCTGGGGGGGGAAGGACGACACCTTCTGCCCCCTGGGGTTCACACTGCCGCTGGGGGGGAAGGACGACACCTTCTGCCCCCTGGGGTTCACACTGCCGCTGGGGGGGAAGGACGACACCTTCTGCCCCCTGTGGTTCACACTGCCGCTGGGTGGGAAGGACGACACCTTCTGCCCCCTGGGGTTCACACTGCCGCTGGGGGGGAAGGACGACACCTTCTGCCCCCTGGGGTTCACACTGCCGCTGGGGGGGAAGGACGACACCTTCTGCCCCCTGGGGTTCACACTGCCACTGGGGGGGAAGGACGACACCTTCTGCCCCCTGGGGTTCACACTGCCGCTGGGGGGCAAGGACGACACCTTCTGCCCCCTGGGGTTCACACTGCGGCTGGGGGGGAAGGACGACACCTTCTACCCCCTGTAGGGCCGGTAGAGAGACCTCGGTCCCATCTCTACCTGCCATCTGGAGGTCATCCCAGGACCAGTCAATGAAGTCTGGTTCTGCTTGTCGAGTAGGTTGGGGCTGCACGAAGCTGAGCAGGTGTTGGTAGTCCTGCTCCAGCTCCCACTCTCTCGTTACCAGGTGGGTCATGTCTTTGCTCACCTCGCCTTCGTCATCCCAGACATACATGCCCATCCGGTAGTCGTAGATGTCTCAAAACCTAGACCCCCCCGTGCTGCCAAGATCAATATCGTCCTCCAAGGCATCCCATAATAATCCCGGGCCATCATAATCATTCCCCTCCGGTAAGTCGTGTTCAGACGTCCAGGGGGTAAGTCGAACGGTATGCCACCAGAGGGCCTGGTATGCGTTGTCTAGCCAGAGCTCTCGCCATACCAGGGTCTCTAGTCTTGTCACCCACTCATCCAGGGGCTGCTCTCCCAATAGATACATCCGCATCGCCACACGCTTCTGTAGCCGCTGCTCATCACTGGGGAGACTCTCACCTCGCCGCCATTGGGCATCTTCCAGGGCATCATACCAGAGTTCCTTTCTGTCTGCATCCCTGTAGTCCGCGGCCGCCTCCTCCTCCTCCTCATGAAACGCTGTCTGAAAACTAGCCGGTTCCATCCTGCTGTAGCCAGGGGCGCTGTACGGATACTAGCGTTGCCCTCAATTTGTAACTCCAAACGTTACCGGTGTCTCCGTGCTGCTTTTCCTCTTACTAGGACGCCATCCCACCACTGCCAGCCAATGTAACGGATCTACTGGCACCCCGACCGGGTACCTCCGTTGATGGACGCGTCCTAGTTTGCGTCGAGGCCTACAAGCACCGCACCGGACCTCTCCTCCAAGGAAGAGTACAGCAGGAACAAGGGTTCAGTAGTTACAGCTCAAGGGAGTATGCAAAAGCATAGCAATCCCCAGTATGATAGAGCCATCCCCCCACAATAACGAGACAAGGCTATGTTTTGAAGGGTCAAGTAGAACTATTTTTTAATAACAGGGAATCTCCTTTTATGCAATAGTGCCCTCTGAAGGGCTACACCCACATAATTATCACAACAGCCAATTATCTACATGGTTCAACCCCCACGTCTCCTCCCCTCAGATAACAGGTAACACAATTAAAACAGACACAATTTTAACCACATTCTGGATGTAACCCAAAAACAGGGGGTACACCTTTAAGTCCCGCACCATTCAATAGCTCTCACCCAGGGGAACAACATATAAAAAAATGGCATGAATCAGACCAGGGGTTCAAAAGTTAGTAAAAGTATATTTTACACATAACACACAGACATTGCACATATCCCCCATACAATACACATATAGGACAATAGGTGAGTCACACCTCCCTGGCAACTTGGATACAATCAGACATTAATTAGATCATTCTTCTTTGTTCTTATCAGAGAATCAAAACACTTTGGAAAATGCAAGGATCCTTTACAACTTCCTTATCTTAAGAGAGTCTCTGTAACAGGATTATCTATTAGCCTAGAAGCTGTGATATTCTGAGCCAATATATTCTGTAGAACATAAAACAACATATCTACAGTACAGCAATGTGATCATATTTTAACCAAGAATTAAATAACCATAAGACAGGGTAAAACAGTGATGGGTTCCGTTACAATATATATATATATATATATATATATATATATATATATATATATATATATATATATAAAACTAAATGTTCTCAGCAGCCATATTCACCCCTCCCCTTCAGTTTAAAGCTCTGGCAAGGGAAGAATACCCAACCTCTGAGCAATGGGATCAGGACAGGGACTGCAAGGCACAAGTAAGAGGGGGTCGGGGGGGGGGGTGAATGAAGTGCAGGGGGCTTGAGGGGGTTGAATAGTGTGACAAGGGGCCCTCTGGGTTGTGAGGGGGTGATTGATGCTGCTGAGGGGCCCCTCACAGAGCAAGGGCCCTGGTGCAAATATTTTTGGGAGGGGCCCTGCCTGCGACGACTGGATGAAGACCAGGGCATCACTGGAGGGGCATTTTGTATGTGTTTTTGTATCAACTATAATGTTTCTTTTTTTTTTGTAGGTGTGACCGGACCTGTGGACATTTATGGAGGGCCCTGTCTGGGACAAAGAACTGAAGACCACCATCGCTCGAGGGGCATTTTCGCAAGGTAAGTGGTCTAATTTACCCTATTCTATTTTTAGTAAGGATGGGTTTGTTTAGTTGTAATGTAGTTTTTTTTTTTTTCAGTAATATATGTTTCTATTTTATGTGATGTATTTTTTTTTTCAGTAATTTGTTTTTTTTTATTTTGTGTACTGTAGGGTTTTTTAATTTCTGTAAGTTTTGTTTTTTATTTTGTGAACTATAGGGTTTTTGAATTTCTGTAAGTTTTGTTTTTTATTTTGTGTAATTAGTGGGGTACTAGGGATTTTATTCGGGGGTTAGGTAGGTAGTTTAGGGGTTAATAAGGTAGGGTAGAGGGTGATAATAGGATAGGGAAGAGGGGGGTAATTAGTTAGCGTGGAGGTTAATAGAATGGCATAGGGTAGGAAAGGGTTAATAGTGTAGTGTTTAGACTGTATGTCATGAGGGTCCTGAAGGACCCTCATGGCACCTATAGTGTTAATAGGTAGGGTTGAGCACTGATGGGGTTAATTAGAGGCTATATAGACCCCCATGAGTGATGGGATTAATTTTAGGTGCCGTAGGGGTAGTACCCGCCCCCGTGCGACAGGGGTTAATTTTTTACTTAGCGCAGGTCCTTTAAGGACCTGTGAGGCTGGAATTTTTGAATTTTAAATGCAGCGGTGGACCCCCAGCATAGGGGGGTTCTTTTTAGCTGCCGTGGGGTTAACAGTTAAACTGCTGCAGGGGTCCCAATGGGGACCACCACCGCAAGGGTTAATATTGGGAGCCTGCGGGGGTCCCAATCGGGACCCCTGCAGTATGGGGATTAATATGGAGTGCAGGGGGGAGCTTTAGGGGCCGGAGGGAGGTTTGGGGGCTGGAGTGGGGTTCTCTTTTGCTGCTCCCGCAGCCAACGTAAGGGCTTTTAGAGCTTTTGCGAGTTTTCCCCAGCACTCGTTGGGCTTTGGCCTCCATTTGCGTGTTACGGGCTAGGTCGGGGAGACTTTGTTGCAAATTAATAGCAGGATTTGAACGTAGCGGATACGGGCTTGACAGATCAAAGGGTTGCGGGCTGCGAATTTTCACGTTCAACGTCCCGTAGGCAAGTCGTCTGTGGAGAGGTTTATGAGGCTAATTTAATATCCTTCAGTCCTACTTTTTTAGATACGGGCTGCATTTTAAAACGTAGCCCGAATTTAATGAGGCTGTATGATAGGTAGAATTCCTGGTTTGTGTATAACCCATCCTGAGCTTTGCAAAAAAGCTGTGTAATACAGTGGGCATTAGCTTAAAGGAAGCCATGTTTAAAATAATTATGGATTGCAAGCCTTTGTGGGCACATTTGCATGTTTCTGCTCAGGCTCCCAGAATGCAGTGTAACAACTGTATTTCTTGGAATTCTGAGCAGGAAACAAGTTTTAGAAGTTCAAAAGTGAACACAAATGTACTATTTATATACTATATATATATATATATATATATATATATATATATATATATATATATATATATATGTATACTAGTAAATTGACTGTCAAAAATAAAAGTATCACTTTTTATTTTTCTCTGCCTTCACCCCACCTCTCCCCTACCCCGTGTCTCTTCCCCCCCTCACCTCCCCTGTAACTTTTACCCCCTCTCCCCTCCCTGTGTCTTGCTCCCCCCTCCCATGTGGCTTCCTCCCCCCTCTCCCTCTCCCCTGTGTCTTTCTCCCCCTCTCTTCCCCGTTTCTTCCTCCCCCTCTCCCTTGTGTCTTTCTCCTCCCCTCCCCAATGTATTCCTCCCTCTCCCCTGTGTCTTCCTCCCCCTCTCCCCTGTGTCTACCCCCTCTCCCCTGTCTTCCTCCCCCTCCCCTGTGTCTTCTCCCCCTTGTGTCTTCCTATCCTACCCCTCTCCCCTGTGTCTTCATCCCCGTCTCCACTGTGTCTTAATCCCTCTCCCCTGTGTCTCTTCCCCCCCACCTCTCCCCTTCCCATGTCTCATCCCCCTATCCCCTTCCCTGTGTCTTTCCCCCCTTTCCCCTGTGTCTTCCTCCCCCTCCCCTGTTTCTTCTCCCCTGTGTCTCTCCCCTCCCATGTGTCTTGCTCCCCCTCTCCCCCGTGTCTTCCTCCCCTGTGTCTTCCTATCCTACCCCTCTCCCCTGTGTCTTCATATCCCTCTCCACTGTGTCTTCCTCCCTCTCCCCTGTGTCTCTTCCCCCCACCTCTCCCCTTCCTGTGTCTCTTCCCCCTCTCCCCTGCCCTGTGTCTTTCCCCCTCTCCCCTCCCCTGTGTCTTTCTCCCCTCTCCCCTGTGTCTTCCTCCTCCCCTGTGTCTTCCTCCATCCTCCCCTTCTCCCCTGTGTCTTCCTCCCCCCTCTCCCCAGTGTTTCCCTCCCCTTCCCTGTGTCTTCATCCCCCCTCCCCCTCTCCCCTGTGTCTCCCCCACACTATTCAACCCCCTCAAGCCCCCCTCTTACTTGTGCCTTGTAGTCCCTGACCTGATCCCATTGCTCAGAGGATGGGTATCCTTCCCCTGCCGGATCTTCATACTGCAGGGGAGGGGAATTCCTAATGATGTCACGTGACCCTGCAGTATGAAGATCCGGCAGGGGAAGGATACCCAACCTCTGAGCAATGGGATCCAGGACCGGGGCTGCCGTGCACAAGTAAGAGAGAGGAATGAGGTGCAGGGGGTTTAGGGGGGTGAATAGTGTGACAAGGGGCCCTGGGGGCTTTGAGAGGCTGAATGATGCTCCTGAGAAGGCCCTTAGTTTTTTTTTTTTGGGGGGGGGGGGGGGGGGAATGGTGCTATTGAGTGGGGCCTGGGGGTGAATATGGCTGCTGAGAGAATTTAGTTTTATATATATATTTATTTTATTTATCTATATATGTGTGTGTACATATATAGCACTGGAGGGTGGCCCAGGAGGTCAAAAATTTTTCTTCCCACCTCCCCCTTGGGCCCAAATATTTTTTCTGCAAAGGGACCCTCTATTCACTAGCCCCACCACTGGGTGTAGGAGCCGAAGAAAATCTGGGGAGATACCGCTTTAAAATCGTGACCCTAACATACAAAGCCCTCAACAATAATGCTCCCCCTTAAATCTCTGCTCTCATCTCCAAATACTCCCCCACCCGCCCTCTTCGTTCTGCTAATGACCTTCTTCTTTCTACAACTCTTGTCACCTCATCTCACTCCCGCCTCCTGGACTTTTCTCGTGCTGCCCCTAGTCTCTGGAACTCCTTGCCTTGTTCCACCAGATTATCCTCTTGCCTCAAAACATTTAAAACCTCACTTGAAACGCATCTCTTTAAAGAAGCGTATCACCTTCCTCCCTAACACACTTATCACCTCTCTCTCACTCTTTTACCACTCAATATCCCTTAGTTTGTAAATCTGCGAGTTTCTATCCTAAGTACTTTGGGAATTCACCCTGGACATTGGGTTCCTAGCTCAAAGACAGGGCTGTCCTTGTATTGCTAAATGTTAATCTGTATTTAGCATTGTCTGAACCTAATTTATGTACAGCGCTACGGAATATGTAGGCGCGCTATAAATAAACAATAACTATAATAGTATAAAAATAACACACAACTGCTTCTCTACACATAAACACATACGTTGAAAATTCTGGGGGGAGGGGGGTTTGTCCCCCTTGCCCCCCAGTTCCTATGTGCGGTGCGGCCGTTAAAGTCGTATTTTTGCGAGTTCGTAATGGGGGGTTTTCCGCGGCTCATATTTTTTTTGTGTAAGTCCGTATTTACTCATTGCGTGTTTTTTTTCCAAGACCCGCTTCTGTGGGTGTTTGTAACCGCTTGTTAGGCGCAGTAGAGCCTCCACCTTTGACAACTATTATCAGCATGGGTGCAGTGCTCAGCCATTTGCTTCAGAGCCCCATTTGCACATGTCTGGTAGCCCCCTGGTTTGTTTGGATAGTGAGTTACTCACCTGTAACGTGTCGGGTGGCCCTCAAACACCTCTGCAGCTGACGTTCACCTCTGACATCAATGGCACGTGGTGCTCCGCAGTTTCCACGCCGTTTATTAGCAATGGAGTAGTTTTTCCAGTCACGGTACACTTTAACCACAGCAGCATGCAAACAGTTCACAAGCTGCGCTGTTTCCGAGATGCTGCCACCCTTGGCCCGAAAGCCAAAGACCATCCCCTTTTCAAAGATGGATAAATCTAATGTGAGATGGTTGATATGTTTGCAGAATGCCTACATGTCACCGTATATACCCACCAAGCCAGCTGACGACACACAGTATATCACAAAAGTGAGTACACCCCTAACATTTTTGTAAATATTTTATTATATCTTTTCATGTGACAACACTGAAGAAATGACACTCTGCTACAATGTAAAGTAGTAAGTGTACAGTCTGTATAACAGTGTAAAATTGCTGTCCCCTCAAAATAACTCAACACACAGCCATTAATGTCTACACCTTTGGCAACAAAAGTGAGTACACCATAAGTGGAAATGTCCAAATTGGGCCCAAAGTGTCAATATTTTGACAGGTGCATTATCCAATCAGAGTGGGATTTTGGGGCGTATCCCTTTCTGATTGGCTCACACATTTGCGCCTCCTGATTGGGTGAATTTGATAGATAGCGTTTTCAACCAATCAGAAGGCGCCGTTGCCTATTTTCTTCCGGAAAAGTCTCCGGGAGCCTCATTAGCGTCGGAGATGTCCGTTAGTGCGGATGTGAGTTCTTTTTTTATTTTATTTTCAGAGCTCGGTTCCAGGGTGGGGCAGAAGAGGAGGAGGCCGGAGACATCGTGGGGATGTACGTGTATAAATGTTATGGTTTTTTTAACAGGTGCCGCGCCGGAGAAGAGTAAAAGAATAAGGACGGGACATGCCGGAAAGGTGAGTAGAATATTTAGAATGTTTATTTATTTACTGTAAATGTGTTGCACCAATTTTTTTATTTTTTTTCCCTAGGTGGCTGATCTGAATGGACATCTGCAAAGGTAAGTGGTCTTATTTATTTTATTTTAGCTTAGAATTAGATTATTTTATATATAGATAGCATTTATTGTATGTTAGCTAGGGGTATGTGTTTTATATAGATAGCATAGCATGTATTGTATATTAGATTGTGGTATTTATTTAGATAGATTGGTGGATGTATATTAGATAGATAGTATTTATTGTATATTACATAGATTGTGTGATGTATATTATATAGATAGGATGAATATTAGATTATGGTATTTATTTAGATAGATTGACGGATGTATATTAGATAGATAGGATGTATTGTATATTAGATAGGGGTGTATTGTATTGTATTTAATTATATTGTATGTATTGTATTGTATGTATTTGTATTGTATGTATTATATGTATTTCCTTTTCAGGTGTGTAGTTTTTTTTCTGTAGTGGGGGGGTTGTAATGTGTTTTTTTATTTTCTGTAATGTTCCTTTTTTATTTGTTGTGACTTAGATTTTTTTTATTTTCTGTAATGTAGATTTTTAATTTTTTGTCACTTAGGTTTTTTATTTTATGTAATGTAGATTTTTTTTTGTGACTTTAGGCTTTTTTATTTTCTGTAATTAGAGTGGTGGGGGTTATTAGGGGGTAGTGTAGGTAGGTAGTGTAGATGTTAATTGGTTAGTGTAGAGGCTGTTTAGTTGATATTTAATGTTTTATTAGGGGGGTATAGTGCAGTGTAGTGTTTATACTTCGTGTCATGATGGTCCTTGAGGACCGTCATGGCACTTATGTGGTTAATGTTGGGTTGTAACAGGCCCATAATGGTCTTAATATACCCTTATGGGACTGATGGGGTTAAATAGAGGCTTATGAGGGTCTGTATGGACCCCCATGAGTGACAAGGTTAATTAGCGGTTTATGCGGGTCTGTATTGAACCCCATAAGTAAGGGGGTTAATTAAGGGCTTATGGGGGGCTGTATTTACCCTCCTGAGTGACAGGGTTAATTAGGGGGTTTATGGGGGTCTGTATTGACCCCCATGAGTGACAGGGTTAATGAAGGGCTTATGGGGGTCTATATTGACCCCCATGAGTGACAGGGTTAATTAGGGGTTTATGGGGGTCTGTATTGACCCCCATGAGTGATGGGGTTAATTAAGTGCTTATGGGGTCTGTATTGACCCCCATGAGTGACAGGGTTAGTGAAGGCTTATGGGGTCTGTATTGACCCCCATGAGTGACAGGGTTAATGAAGGGCTTATGGGGGTCTGTATTGGCCCCCATGAGTGACAGGGTTAATGAAGGGCTTCTGGGGGTCTATATTGACCCCCATGAATGACAGGGTTAATTAGCGGTTTATGGGGGTCTGTATTGACCCCCATGAGTGACAGGGTTAATGAAGGGCTTATGGGGGTCTATATTGACCCCCATGAGTGAGGGAGTTAATAAGGTGCTTATGGGGTCTGTATTGACCCCATGAGTGACACAGTTAATGAAGGGCTTATGGGTGTCTGTATTGACCCCCATGAGTGACGGTGTTAATGAAGGGCTTATGGGGTCTATATTGACCCCCATGAATGACAGGGTTAATTAAATGCTTATGGGGGTCTGTATTGACCCCTATGAGTGACAGGGTTAATGAAGGGCTTATGGGGTTCTATACTGACCCCCATGAGTGAGGGGGTTAATGAAGTGCTTATGGGGGCCTGTATTGACCCCCATGAGTGACAAGGTTAATGAAGGGCTTATGGGGGGTCTATATTGACTCCCATGAATGACAGGGTTAATTAGGGGCTTATGGGGGTCTGTATTGACCCCCATGAGTGACAGGGTTAATGAATGGCTTATGAGGGTCTATATTGACCCCCATGAGTGACAGGGTTAATGAAGTGCTTATGGGGGCCTGTATTGACCCCCATGAGTGACAGGGTTAATGAAGGGCTTATGGGGGTCTATATTGACCCCCATGAATGACAGGATTAATTAGGGGTTTATGGGGGTCTGTATTGACCCCCATGAGTGAGGGGGTTAATTAAGTGTTTATGGGGGTCTGTATTGACCCCCATGAGTGACAGGGTGATAGTGCATATATATTTTTTTATAACGTGTCCTTTAAGGACCTTTACGGTCCTTTAAGGACCCGTAACACAGGAATTTTGAATTTTCATTGCAGCGGGGGTCCCCGATCGTGTGCGATCGGGACCCCCACTGCGATGGTTAATGTGGGGTTAATGCAGGTCTTCAAGCTTATCTCGGATCCCTTCTTGGGTAAGTTGTACGTGGCTGGGCTTTGAGCCTCGTTTTCGGGTTTTTTCGGTGGCCATTTTTTCTCTCGCTTAGGGGATTTTCGTGTGTCTGAACTCGGGAATTTGGACTTAAATGGAGTTGTAAATTCACTTTCAGAGGTCCTGGATGCCCCCCCTTGCTATGGTTAAGCTTTTTATGTATTTTTTTGTGAGACTTTGGTGTGTTTTGACTGTTTTTAGGTGCACGCGGTTCGGCCGTTATGGTCGTATTTTTTGTGCGTGTGGGTGTTTGTTCTGTTAAGGTTGGTTCCGAGGTCGTTTTTTTTTCTAAGTCGTGCCTGTGTGGCTGGGCAGTCCTGGGCTTTGAGCCTTGTTTTCTTTTTTTCTGTGGCCATTTTTTCTCTCGCTTAGGGGATTTTCGTGTGTCTGAACTCGGGAATTTGGACTTAAATGGAGTTGTAACTTCACTTTCAGAGGTCCTGGGTGCCCCCCCTTGCTATGGGTAAGCTTTTTATGTATATTTGTGAGTATTTGGTGTGTTTTGACTGTTTTTAGGTGCGCGCGGTTCGGCTGTTATGGTCGTATTTTTCGTGCGTGTGGTTGTTTGTGCCGTTAAGGTTGGTTCCCACGTGTTTTTTTTTTTTAAGTCGTGTGTGTGTGTGTGTTTTTAAACGCGTGTGCGTGTGCTTCGCGAGGGATGCAGTTCTTGACTTATAAAATGAAAAAAGTATACCCCATATTATTGAAGTCTGGGCACCAGTGTTAAAGAACCTGACAACTGTACTGTTTATTTGTTCCAAATGTCTGTGTTTCGTAATATATAAGTCACAGGCTGATGTAAGTTGAACAGAGCACAGAGGAAATTAAGCCAATCAATACTGATTTGAATTTAAAGCTGTGATCTTAATGGCTCCAAAGACAAATAAGCCAATAGATGGAATCTCTGGTGGATGCTGTCTGGACCTGGAATCTCTTATTCATTATCCACCCATCCTGCTCTGTTGATAAATGGCCAAAATGTCACATGGAAAAAGAGCTGTATGTTGATATGTACTGTACGCCATAAGTTGTATTAGTAATAGCTCATAGAGAACCAACTGAATAATTCTTCATAGAAAGAATACAGAGCTTTTGAAACATTTGAATTCTTACCACTAAAATAATTAATATATTGGAAAACAAATTTAAACCTAAATAATGAATACTTTCTCAGTTCATCTTATAAAGTATATTACCTTCTATCATGAATTTGCTTTTCACCAGTACCTTTATAGTATATATATGACATTACTGGTGAGGTAGTAGTTGGAAAATACCATGGCTCCTGCCTCTCGCTTCTCTAGGACTGAGACTCAGTCTTACCAGTCGTGGAGTAGCACAACCACGAGGAACAGTGAGTTTATCTCAATGGGAGATCAGTAAAGAGCGTTCTTAACGTAGGATAAGAGGTGACCAAATGAACATCTAGTGTGTCTAATGCAGAGGTTTTCAGCCCTTATCATTAAGTTCCCACAATAGGCCAGGGTCTCCATAATTGGATATTTACTCATCGTGTCCATAACACATGCATTCTTACAACACTATCCTGAAATCTTGGGGCCATATTCAATTTGAAGCCTGTAACTCGATCGTAGAAAGCCGAATGTCTGCAAGTGAGTTTTGGGCTCCTGTTGGTCTCCGATTGTGATGCTATTCAGTTGCTGAAGGGCGCGAGTTATGGGCCGCAAGCCAAAACCATAAACCATGCACTGGTGCGGAGCAGTTCTGTAACCGCCCATCTCCAATCGGCCAATGGAAAATGAGACTGTCATTATTACGGCAGTGAAACATGGAGGTTAAATGTCAATCAATTAGATTTGGGGGTCCGATATGCAATCAGACTCGCAAAACATAAAAAATACAGAATTATGAACATGAATGCCAATATTGTTCTAGTCCATATGGGTGGCCTACTATGTATTAACTCATTGATACCCGAGATCGATTCAACCCCAATATAACACATTAAAATTAATATAATTTCCTGCCAATTTGCGAGCTTGAGACTGTTGTGCAATTAATTACAATGTCTATCCTCACTTTCCCCGTTATTTACAGTGCAGTATAAATGCTTTATTTGCATTTACAGCACTACGAATAGGTCTTTAACCCCTTGCGGGTCCTCTCTAGCTCTCATAGGATTTTCTCCTTCATTTTCCATTCATGGGTGTGAATACATTTGCGGGCTTGGGGAAATTGAGCAATTGTGATTTTAGCCTTGCGAAAGTGAGAGATTAGACTGGAGGCTGTAAGTTATGAGATTGATCAGTGCAATTTATTCAAGGCTGTAACTCGTAAGACGTTCAGAGCCTGCGAAAAGACGCCAATTGAATAGCAAAATAGCTTGCAAGCTCACTTACGGGCTTCCGGATCTCAAATTCAATCAATTGAATATGGCCCTTGGTCTCTTGGTGTGTCTTAGGAACTAGGTTTAAAATTGATTGGTCTCATTGATCATTTAAATTTGCTATGAGAATGCATTTTGAATTAATTTTATCCTAGTTCCTTGTGCACATCAACAGACCAAGATTTGAGGGCACAGGAGTTTTCTTGATTGAGCCCCCTGTGTGTTCAACATTGATTATCCACAGATCCTGGCCTGTTTGGGATAATGGGCCACAGTGTGGGATAGTAACAGCAGCCTTGGATTCATATGCATTCACTAGCTATCTCCATTTAACTGCTTCAATATTTAGGTTAAATTAGACTTACAAAATTCCAGTCCGTTAGGATTGTTGTAGTGACATTAATCAAGTCCTAAAAAGTATGTACTGGTGTTGAGAAAGATTCTGATAATAAGACTGCATTGCTCATTTTGTAAAAAAATGAAGATATTATTTAGCAAATCAAAGACTGTGAATGCAAAAAAATGTATGTACCCTGTTGGGTTAATTTTCAGATTCCGCTATGTACAATGACGTGAGAGGTTTGTGATGACAGTTGAATCTAATATTTATTAATATAATTGTTTTATCCTCCAGTATAATATTTACATGATATTTCATATATCTATACTGATGACCTACTGTTTTTCCCATATACCAGATTCCCACTGGATTTTTTTACTAGCAACTCTCAAGCCTGTAGCAAAATCAATTGGTTACCAGTCTTTATAAATTACATAGTAGTTGAGGTTGAAAAACTCACTATTACTATACTATTAGTCCATCAAGTTCAACCTTTTTAGATCTCCTCTGATCTGCAATATGCAGATTAATTATTAATTGTTAATTGGTCCAGAGGAAGGCAAACAGAAAAAAAAACAAGTGAATCTTGCCAATGTAGTGGATACCTGAATATTCTGTCAAACCCAGACAATTTTGCACCGATCGAGTTCTGAGACTCGGCATCAATCTCCTGAAGGCTGCATCTTCCAAAGGAAGACATACAACATTCATGTTTCTTGAAGTAAAGCAAATCTAATTAGTTTCTATGAGGAGGTTAGTAGGAACTTGGATAAAGGCAACTCAGCAGATGTAGTCTTCTTGGATTTTGCAAAGGCTTTTGATATAGTGCCACATGGAAGACTATTATACAAAGTAAGGCATGCAGGAATTGCAGTGAATATCTGCTCGTGGATTGAGAGCTGGCTAAAAGACAAAAAGCAAAGGGTTGTTGTAAATTTAACATACTCAGATTGGACTAATGTGCTAAGTGAGCTTCCTCAGTGTTCAGTATTAGGTCCTCTCCTTTTTAAAATATTTATTAATGACTTAGAAGTTGTACTGGAAAGTATTGTCTCCATTTTTGTTGATGACACAAAGTTGTTCAAGGTAATTCAATCAGAAAAGGATGTACTTTCCCATCAAAGGGATTTGAATAAATTAGAGGAAAGGGCATCTAAATGGTAGATGAGATTTAATATGATTAAATGTAAAGTTATGCATCTGGGAAGGAAAAATAGCCATGTAATTTATAATCTTAATGGAGCAAATCTAGGGGTGTCAGATATTGAAAGGGATTTGGGAGTGCTTGTGGACAATCACCTAGGTAACAGTGCTCAAAGCCAAGCAGCAGCTGCAAAGGCAAATAAAATATTAACATTAAGAAGGGTAAAGAAGCAAGGGAAGCAAATATAATTCTGCCACTTTACAAATCTCTAGTACGCCCTCATTTGGAATATGGAGTACAATTGTAGGCACCACTTCATAAAAAGGACATTTTAGAGCTGGAAAAAGTACAGAGAAGGGCAACAAAACTAATAAGGGGAATGGAGGGGATAAGTTATGAAGAAAGACTAACCAAATTAAAGCTATATTCTCTAGAAAAAAGGCGTCTAAGGGTCCAAGGTCAATATAGGGATCTGTCAAGTGTACTTTTTGTGCCAAGGTTTTCAATTGACAAAAGGACATCCTTTGAAGTTAGAGGAAAAAAGATTTCACCTTAAAGAAAGAAAAGGGTTCTTCACAGTTAGGGTGATTAAACTGTGGAATTCTCTACCACAGGAGGTGGTGACAGCGGATTCAATAGATTTCTTTAAAAAGGGTTTGGATATATTTTTAAATAAAAAGGGCATTCAGGGTTATCCTGGTTAATTGGAGAGTATTGATCGATGGAGGAGTCCGATCACCAGTATCTGGGGTCAGGAAGGATTTATTTTTTTCTTTTGAGACAGTTGGCAAAGTTTCACTTGTTTTTTTTTATGTATGCCTTCCTCTATATCAATTAACAATTAAGAATGAATCTGAATACTGCAGATCAGAGGACATCTTAAAAGGTGGAACTTGATGGACTAAAAGTTTTTTTTCAACCTCAATTACTATGTAACTATGTGATACTTTTTTTTTCCAAAATGTTTATATTAGGTAACAGAATAAATAGAAATTGACATAAAAGCCAAATGACAGCTTTCGCACAATACTATATGAAAGCAGAATAAGGTTAACATTATACTGTAAAGTATAAGGGTACAGTGTTAAAGTCAAGAAAGATAAATACAAACACAAAGGCCTATCCCCTCCAGTGGGAAGGTCTAAATGGATCTAAGTTACCTAAACTTTTTCTAATTTTCTGGGGAAAAGTACTACCATAAACAAAGCAGTTTAACAGGCTCAATATGAGAAATATCAAGAGCCTAAACAAAAACTATGCTGTAAGAGTAAAATATAACTCTAAGTGAGATAAAACATTTCAATAAAACACTGTTCAACACACAACAACAAAATTAAACTCAAAGTTAAATGTTTGTCCTAAAAGTATCCAAGTTCAAGTCCCACGGGTTATCAGTTTGAATCTATCACCTGTCTTGTCCTGCCACCTCCAGTCCCTGGCCTGCACCTCTAGTGTAGAGATTGGCAAAAAAGTGTAATGGTAAGTGAGAAGGTTTCATGTTATAGGTGGACTATAAGGGGAATTAATCCAAGGAGTCCAGATCTGGAATAATTGAGGCATAAGGTCCTCCAATAAATGGGTTAGCCTTTCATTCACAGTGATGTAATTCATCTTGTTAATGACCGATTGTAATGTGGGAGATTTCCATTGCCTGGCTATATAGCTCTTTGTAGCCAAAATTAAGTATTGGGGGAGTTTATTCTGACATTTTGATAGTGAGGGAGCAAAGTGCGCTAAGAGGCCTATGTCTGCTTTAGCTGTGATAGGCATGTCAAATATAGCTGAGGCTAGATGAAAAATGTTGTTCCAAAGACGTTGTACATGAGGGCATGACCACCAAGTTTGAAAAAAAGTTCAAGGGACCTGGCAAGTTCTAAAGCAGTTACGATTAGGGGAGTGTTTCTATCTAAAAAGTTTATCCGGGGTGATATAAGTCCTATGAGGAACTTTAATGGAAGTCTCCAAAATATTACTCTGGTTAGATTACACCAAGAGTTCTGCCAGGTCTCTGAATCCCAACAACAAGTTAAATCTTCTTCCCATTTCTGTTTTTTTTGGGGGGGAGAGGCAGCAGAAAGAGAATTAAAAGTATTATCTAGGATACCCAAAATACCTTTTGTAAGAGGTGCAGAAAGGCATAGCCTGGTAAACCAATTTGATGAAGGTTATCCCTATACCAGGAGTTAACTCTCAGGAGATTATGAGATTTCCACCATAATAGAGAGGTCACTGGAAGAGAAATCTAGGATTGGGTATTATGGGGGTAGGAATAGGATATATCTGGATCAAATTAAATTTAGTAACAGCCCAGGACCAAATAGATAAGGATTGTTTTAAATATGGACTGTCCACTCTACCCAAGAAGATCAATGGGTTCAGGACCCATATGATGGAATACCACGTGTATGGGCTCATCATAATGTTCTCGATAAATATCCAAAGGGGTTGGTGAGGGGGAGAGTGCGCGATTGGTATAAAAGCCAATTGTTGCACCTTAAAATATAATTTAGTTTGGGGCAGGAGTGACCTCCCTTCGATTTGTGCATACACATAGTTGATTTGGAAATGCGGTGAGATTTATTCTGCCATATAAATTTGAAAATTATACGCTGGAGCCTATCTAAGTCTGTGTAATTCAGAGCAATCGGGAGGGAAATAAATAAATACATAAGGCGGGGAAGAAGGTCCATTTTAAAAGAGTGAATGCGTCCTAACCAGGAGATAGGATATTTTTCCCATGCCAGTAAATTTTGAGAAAGTTTTTTGTAGAGGACTGTAGTTAAATTTATGTAGGTTTGCGGTGTTGCGTGTGAGATTCACCCCCATATATTTGATATGGTTAGCAGGCCAATTAAAATTAAAGTGTAAGAAAGCTAAGTCGGAGGAAGGTAGGGAGATATTTAGAGCTTGCGTTTTATCTATATTGATATGGACCCCGGAGAATTTGCTAAAGGAATCTAATAAGTGAAAGAGGGCAGGGACCGAAGTGCAGGAATCTGTCAGGGTGCAGAGGACATCATCCGCAAATAAGGCACACTTGAAGTGATGATGGCCTATATTTATGCCTTTGATATCTAAGTTTGATCTAATGGCCTAGACTAACGGTTAAACGTCTAAAGCAAAGAGTAAAGGGGATAAAGGGCAGCCCTGGCTGGTCTCCATTTCGATGGTTAAGGAAGCCCTGGCCCATTGTTTAGGTCAGTAGGGAACTGTAAAGCATTAACTTGTTAATCTTTGGAACTTATATCATTACGGATAGTGGTAATATTAGTATATTCTCTATGACACAAAATCATACCAAGGAAGGAACTTGTAGGATGACATACAAAAAATTTATTTGTCATGTGCACAAAAAAAGAATCAAACAACTGAAGCGATGATCAAAGCCACTGTGGCTTCAGTCAGACATCGTCTGATCACTTGTTCCAGCAGAGGCAAGTCCCATGTACCAACTCAGGCCTACGAAGGCTGCATTCGTCTGAGCCGTTGCCTGCAGCCGCTTCAGCTAACAGTTTTTGTTTTGCAAATGTAAGTTTTTGAGTTATATCTTTGCCTGGTTAAGAAGATAAACAGAATCATCAATAAATAGCATTTTTTTCTTTATTTACCAGGAAAGCATTGTCCAGTATTCCAGCTGCAACAACAACATCTCTCAAGTTTCCTTCATTCCTCTATTGCATTGGTCAAAGGGGAATCTGATTGTAGACAGTTCGATCAAAAGGAAATTTCATGAATAAAAGCTGATGTAAGATTTCTTTTCGTTTCTTCTATATATCAGTATACTCACTTCCATTTTTTTCATAAGGTCTGAAGCCTTTTTTGTTTGTAATTATTGTTCTTTTTTAATGTCCATTGGGTAAGCTAGTGTGATAAAGCATGCAGACTTATCCACAATAAGACAGGGTAGGGATCATTGCCACTAGCACATTGAAGAGTCACAAAATAAGCTGCTTTGAACAGAGAAGTTTTTGCCCTTCATAAACCTCCCTAGCAAAAGATGGCGCACAGTAAATGAAAAATGGGGAACACAGTCTTGGGTCAATCCATCATTTTGGGTCATACATTACAAAACACAGATGTGTGATTATTCTAGCAAGCACATTGTACAAAGCTTTTGTTTTAAACCAAAAGAAACAAAAATAGAGGAAAACCCAGTGTCAATATTTGGTCAAGTACAAGAGTGTTGTTAGGTACTGGCTGATATGGCTTGAACATCTACTCAAGTTATTAAAACATCTTAAATTTCCCTGTGAAGTCACTCGCCCACCATACTCTGTATAACAGAGAATGCAGTTAGAGGAACAGCTATGTTAAAGTTAAATGTCCTGGTATCATTCTAAGTGACTTCCCCATTCTAGAACTAGATAATCATACTACACGTTGCATTATTGTAGGAAATAATTATGGTTGTGTGGAGTTTTTCCATTGACTCAAGCGCCATATCATTTTGAAACCTAGCAACGCCCCTGATTTAAACCAGGATAGAATGTGAGAGTAAAGGCATGCGAAAAAAGGTGTATTTACGTTTTGCATAGTAATTTTATCCCATCAAACCTTTCATTATTTGGAAAAAAAAAAAAAAGTTGAAGGCTATTTGCAAACCGTAGACTTTGGTGACTCACTAATGTTCATGCTGTGTTTTATTTAAAACATAATTTTTTGCTTTTTTCCAATGTGCACAAGAAAGTCTTGCAACATACAGACAATATGCTGGTTATCTACATGATGAAAGTTTCCATTTAATACCATGTGTTATGAAATGCAGATGAAATTATATACAAGAGAAATTGCCTCCACAATACACATGACACAATATCTTCTACAAAGCAGCGATTGTTTTATATTTTGTTGCAAATAAAAAATCATTAAATAATTGTTATCATTTACTTTTCCAGTAGAGTCCAGTCTAATAGAATCTAATTGTGTAATAGAATTCATCTGCATGATAAAATCACGTAGAATCCAATGTCCGCAAACAGAATGTAACCATAATACTGCTTTTACGCAACATACACATACTTTAAATAAATGCAAGAAAGAAAATTAAAAATGAAAGGGTCACTGCCACCATTTAAAAAACCTTAAGCATATCGGGCAATCAATTCTTTTTAATCATTCAAATGTATCTAGTGTTTTCGGAAGCTTCTAACGTACTCTTCGGCACATGTAACCATATGTTTCAGCTATAGCTAACTTCCGCAGACAAGCTTTATTATCTTCTCTCACTCAACAAGAATTTCTTGAAAGAAGGACGACCATATCAATGTTTTGTAAGGGAAGTTAGAAGCTACAGAGAACAACTGATATTTTTTTTGTGTGCTATTATAATAAAGTGTTTTAATAAACATAAGATTTTTAGGTGATGGGAGTGTTCAATTTATGTGTGTAGATCAGTGGGGTTTTAGAGGAACTGAAGCGGTCCTTCGTTAAAAAAATGGATAGCATTATGAATAACTTTGAGACTTATTTCAACTTATTTACTCAATGTTAAACAAGGATCATCATTTCTTCTTTTAACTAAATCAGCCTATAATGAGAAAGAGACATTGGATTGTACCATTGGGGCTGGTCAGTTTTTACTAGTACTGTTGACCTCCATGTTTTTTTTAACTTTCCTCTTGGGATTATGATGGTTTCACCAATGAATGGGCAATGACTGCTCAGAAAGTAATCCGTTTGCAACTCGAAGTTTGAGCAGTACAAACAAGGCAAGCAATGACTGATATAGTTAGAAATTAAATGAATTAAGCAGATTTGAGAGAATATAAAATGTCAAAGCTAGTAAAGTCATGTTCTCAATTCCAACAGTAGGATTCAAATCTATATTATTAAATAAAACACAATATTTTTTAATGATTTAAGATTGTTAGCTCCTTTCTGTATCCTGTAGCCAACATCTTGTGTAAACCTGCATTCCTATGATGGTCACTTCCCTTTCCAATTCTGAAGGAATGTTTTTCAAGATCTCTGTAGCTATCATAGATAGCTAAGCCTGTTGGCAGTTTCATAAGGTGCTGGGCCAATATATCTTATACAAGATGTTGGATAAGAACACTATCCAGTTATATTAATATATATTAAATTCTAGCTTAAATTGAGAACATTATAATGTTAACTTAAAATGGAGCTAGCCAGTGCAAAATTAAATATGTTTACATTATGAAAACGTTCTGACATGTTCATTGCTTTGGAGGATTTTTTTTAGGTTAATTCATGTGAATTGAACTGAGACTGGGAAAATGCTTTATGACATATTACATAAAAAGTTTAATTATAGGTTGATTTTAGCTAGTTTGAGGAACTCCTTATCATGCTTGCAACATTAAAAATGATGGTTGATGGAGGCTACACAGATCCCTTCAAATGAGTCAACTGGCTTAAATCTTGAAGGAGGTCAATGGGTGAATTAAAAAAATAGCACAATGGCTCTTTTGTCGGATACAACTTGAAAGCAGATCTACTCAAAAAGTTTTTGTAGTGTTTATCCAACAAATACAACAAATCAATCAACTCTAGGTTACAGCATGTTGCCATTTTGTACATTCTACGGTGGAAGGAACTGACTTAACCAAAAATGGGTTGCATAATTACATTCCATAATCTGGCAGATATACAAACTCAACTTTTTCCAGTAGGTTATGGGAAAGACTATTGCCAAATCCTATTTGGTGGGACATACTCATCTCATTCCTAAAGTCTCTCTTTACAGATTTGGCACAGATTTGGTACCCAAGTATTTAGAAATGTAATTAACTTGGTTGAACACCCTATTTGCCTTGTTTGTCTGCATTTATAAGTGCAAATAAAATGGGAATTTGGAAAAATGAGGTTGCATAATTGTCAGCTGACCCTCATAAGGAGGGTGTCACCCTGCTTTGATTGCACCTATTTATAAATATCAGGACCTCCCATAAGCATCAATACATCTCTTAAACCCACACGAGTTGTGCTCATAAGTCAGTAGGATCACCCAGAGACCAATCCAAAATTAAATCAATAAGTTACCATGTAGGGATTTGCTAAAACTAAATCTACAATTACTTGTGTTGTGGAATGTTTTGATAGTGACAATGTGAGGGCCAAGGTCGGCAATATGTTTGGTTGGCTCTAAAAGAGACTTAAAAATTGAGAGCTTTCTATTCTATTTCTAATAATTTACATGTATATAATTGTAAAAGTGAATTGTCTGTAAACCTGAAATTTGGGCCTCGTTAAGTGCCATTATTTATGCTAAATAAAAATATTCACTTTACAAAATCACATTTCCTTTTTTTTTTCCTTTCTTTTTTTGACTGTATTATAATATTGACATATCAGAGCATGAAACACTAGTGCAAAACAAAACAAAAAGAGCAAGGAAGGAGAGGGGCAACAATTCAAGAACTGCCTTCTTCAGGATGATCCTATGGTTTTGTCCTCTTTTTCGTTTTTATCGTTTTTTGTTTGTTTTTGTTTTTTAGAAAATCGTCTATTGTAACTTTTTACAGACCTTCATGATAAAGCATAAAAACAGAGTATATTTATATATATATTTATATATTCATATATTTTATTATTCACTTTTTTCTGTTTAGTCGTTTGACATTAAAATGTCCTCCTGTCTTCTCTAAGTTGATTGTTTTTCACTGGTATTTTGTCCATGTGGAATATTGTGACATGCCAGTAGGATGAATAGATCATGAGAGACAGGCATTGTAACCAAGGAAAGGGGAGGAAATTTAAAAAGTCCCAAGAGGCGTCCTTAATGAAACCTTTTTTCAATT
Organism: Discoglossus pictus; assembly: GCA_027410445.1. Taxonomy (NCBI): domain Eukaryota; kingdom Metazoa; phylum Chordata; class Amphibia; order Anura; family Alytidae; genus Discoglossus; species Discoglossus pictus. The sequence goes on from CM050171.1 coordinate 27,193,419, forward strand.
CATTCCATCCTCCAATTGCTAATTATTTGAAAATAATTCTGTCAGAAATCTTCTTTATCAGTAGCTTTCACAATTGAATTCCCCTCGATTTTCATTTCAACTTATACAAACATCTTTGTTTGTGTTTGGAGCATCTTAGATCATGTATAGATACTTAGCATTGTTTTTTGGAAGTGAAGACGGGGGAATGCTTTATTTTTTCAATCATTTGCTGCCACAAGGTCCCACATTCCACTGCTTAAATGATATTGTGGGTCTCTCTCTATTTTCATTTTCCAACAAGATGCTCCAAAATAATATTGTTTGAGATGATAGGGTGTTCATCTAGCTACCGTACATTAACAACAAGGAGTCTTGCGGTAGAGAAAGATTCAGCCTATCGTGGTTTGGGGAGGCTCAGTCGTACTGGCAGAGTAGGCACAAGATGGAACACTCTTCTTTCCGATGGCATTGATGATGGAGTTCAGACAGGTACAATATGGAGGCCTAGGTTGTCGCCCTGCAGTTTCATGTGGTTTCCATGGTAACTAGTGGCGGTCATAGGCAGTGGCAGCAGTGGGAGGTGCGGAGCCCCTGGATGTGGCACTATAATAATAAGGGGAACCTAAAAGTTAACACAGGAGAAAAATGGACTAGTTGAAAGGACAATAAGTGAACAAATATGCTGAAAGAAAACACAACAAATATACAAAAAACTATTTGAGTCAAAACACAACATTACTATAAAGGAATATATTAATTCTACTGTTTCAAGCTTCTTACATTTTTTTTATATAAATCTGTCTCAAAGAATGGTTTTAATTGGAAGTGTATGTTTTACTAAAAGTTTTAGTATCAGCAGGAAAACTACAAATATATTTATTTTAAACCTGTGTAGAAGACACCAGGATAGGCTACTCTACTGACATATTGTTTTCAATTCTTAAAAATGGCTGGACCTACAACAGCAATTGATCAAACTATTGTGGTAAATTACTTCTTAAATATCAAGCACTATGAGGAATATTGGAAGAAACGAGTTACGCTAAAAATTTAAATAAATAAATATATTTAATCATTCTACTTACTGTTTATTAGTATTTATTAAAATTAAGAAAATAATTCCCTTACGAAAGCATTCATTCGGTGACATAATTCACTCCAATGGTACATCAAACTAAGGTATATTTAATAGGAGCTGGAAACTGGACATTTACGTTTCTGGAGAGCGTTGGTCACATCTATTAATACAAACTCCCTGTTTCTGGGCCTGTAAGGGTTGTAGTGTCGATTTCAGTCCAATCCAATTATTTAACAAAGACATTTGACTTTTTCAGGCTCCTCAAATAAACCTCCTTCCTCTGATAGAGAAGAACATAGCACAGGATACAGCTCATGGTAAGTGGTGTTACCTTTACTCATAAACAGAGCCTTCAAAAATTCTCGTTTTTTTTAAATAATGTTTTTATGGCCATACATACTTATATATGTTCTTTTCTTTTAAAGTACAGAGGTCTCATATCTTCCTACTGTCGTGCAAATCTACAGTAGTTTGGGCATAAACTCTAAAAAAATTCACTCTGGTGTAACTAGCTTTCGTTCAGCCAACCCTATGTTTTCCTGTAGGGAGACTGGATCAGTTCATGGTAGGATGCCGGCTCAAGTCCAAACCAGATCAGTATCAAAATAAAGCCATATATTTTGAGTGATTGACTCCTTTACCAATGGTACTACATGTAACAGCTTATACGGACAACTGACTTATAATAAGAAATACTAGGGACGGCTTATGCACAAATACAACAGGACACATACTAAGCACACAGGTAGCCTATGATGAGTACAGGATCATACTCACTTAGTAATGCAGGGTTGCTGAACCTCCACGCCTCGTTGTAGGATGTGTATTGAGGGTGACTATAGGGATTTCCTGAAAATTCACTTCCTAGAAAGCCAATATATGAAAAAAAAAGAAAGAAAATGTTTTGCATTTAAAATAATACAGTCGGCATTATACAACTGAACCAGATTTAAAATTTTGCATGAAATATAGTAGCAATTATAAACCTATTTAAACTTCCTTGAAACTAATGCATAGAGGATACTAAAGAATGTAAGTCTCGGAAGACAAGTATGACTCACATCAACTGTATAATACTACTCATTGGGTGAGAGGGACAAGCAACAAGCAGCTCATCCATGATACATTTTTTAGTTGTTCCTCTATACATATCACCTATTACACATTGGATAATAACTGTAGCCCCTCTTGGTAAAGCTCAGAATAATGTCAGGAAACTAAGCAGGTCTATGCAGCAAGGGGAGCAACATACGACAACGGACATTGGAAAGTGTTTATTGACGAGGAGTGAGAGCGTGCAGGAGGATAATGAGCTTTTGAGCTCAACTGTGACCAAGAGGAACTGAGCTATCTCTTTCACCAATCACTAATGAAACAAATGTAATTTCCTCATCAGCATTGAATTTTATTTACGTACTCCCCTTTCTGCCAGCATTTACAGCAGTTCAGTGTGCAGAGCCGAGTTCCTTTTTATTATTCTAAAAAGCAACGTCTCAGTCAAGTGTATTAGGGAGTCAGATGTAAGAGCTAAAATATATAGGTCTGTTCTACATCTTTATGCAATGTCATTTAATGGAGCATTCAGTCTCACTTGTGTTATGTATCTAGGAATAAATAAATAACCAAGATACAAGCTTGTTCAATGCAAAACACCACTTTATATGGCACAAGTTGGTCCAAAAGAGCTGTACTCCCTCAGTATACAGTTATTTCACTGCCACTAAGCAAAGGCATTGACAAGCACTGTATTATAAGGCTTCAGTTTCTGACCTAACCATCCCCAAGACTGCCTCTCAAGTCACCATGTTCACTATATAGGAAAGGCAGTCAGGAGGATTGCTATGTTCACATTCAATGTTGTGGCTACATCTGATTGACTGCACACACATAATCGTGACGGACCAATACACAATAATTGTAGCTGTGTTTTATATTGTTATTGGCTCCCTGGTCCTTTTTAATGCCCATACCTCTAAGGTTTCTGGGTAATGAAAATGCTTCCCATATTTTGACTTCTGTCCAATTACCAATTAACATGGAATTTCAATACTGCCATTAATAGGACTTCTCCATAAATTGAGCCTTCTTATTGTTTCTTATGATATGTGGGTTCATACACATAAAAAATACTACTTTGGACCAACTGAAGAACTCAATGGTAAACCACACATTTGAAAGGGGATCTACTTCTTAAAAAATGATATTTCTTAACACTGTTTATAATGCAATTTGTGGTATTTGAAATTTGTTATTTTGGTCTTTCTGCGACTTCTAATTACATTCAAATAACTAAATCTTCTTCTGATGGGCTGCATTTCTTTACAAATGTTTGATAATTGTGTTTTTAGTTTAATTGACTACTTACAATTTTGTATTTTTTTTCTAAAAAAGTAGGAACATGGAAAGATATAACTACAAAATAACTGAGACAGAGTAGAATAATAACCATCAGCCTTATTAAATTGCAATTCAGCCAACTGACTAGGGCTCTAGTTAAGCACCTAGCATATTTTTTTTACAGAAGTTTTTAGTTAGTGAAGACCTTGCTTTTGGATAGAAGTTCACTAACTAATAACTTCTGTAAAAAAACAGGCTATGTGCTTATATAGAGCCCTTTTCAATTTGCTGAATCGCAATTTAATAAGGCTGTATGTGTCTAGATCATTGGATAGCAATGGCTCAGGAATACAACTAGATAGAAGAGTACAGAGCATATAAAACATGATAGAGGGGTGCACTCAGTGCAGACTCACCACTTCCAGTCCTGCAGTGAAACAGACAAGGTTTAGAGCTGGAAAGACATGAGCAGCACTCCACAGGTTGGACCGTATGGTGGACGGAAACGTTGGCGCCTGTTAATGCAGTGAAATGAAATGAAATGAAAAATGGCCTGTGGAGTGCTGCGTAGTATGTGTTTCAAGCTCTATGCCTGAATGACTAGTCATACTTCAGCCTTATCTCCTCCACGTGTATGTATTATCATGTGTAGGCATCTATCCTCATATTTATTCCAATATCTATCTGTCTATCTATCATTTTTTCCATTATATACCAACATCACGTTAAGCACTATTTTTATAGTTCTATAATAAATTATATGCTTTAAATCCCCAAAACATATATAGAAAATATTCCTAAAAATCTACGAAAGCATATATTTTATGCACTGAAACATTAACTTACCAGGTACCATTCCTGCAAGGGTTGAGGTTGGATAGCTGCCTTGTCCAGTTGGGGGGACATGGGGTGGGTAACCTGGCAATGTTGTACTTGACATATCTCGACCTATGAGTAGAAAAAAAATAATTTTTAATATTTTCAATTAATATTCACTAATGATTCTACAAGCTAGTTTGTACAGATTGATAGAAGGTTATTTGTTAGATACAGTAAAAAAAATAGTTTTGAAAGTTGTACAATGTTAATTGACCTGTTAAGTGAATAAATAGGCTCCCTAGTATAGCATTGCTTATGGAGCTAATCAACTTACCTTTTGATTATATTATTTTAGAATAACATAGAATAACATTTATTTAGCTAGAATCTTTACATTTTCCATCAATTTTATTTTGTTTTATATAAAGTAAAAAAATATATAGTTTACATGGACTATATAACAAATAAATATGAATTTGTTCCAATTTTAAAAACGCTCTTTCAAAAAATAATCTTCAAATTATATTATTATTAAAAATATACTCTTGTCATAGCTTTTCAAACAATCAAGAAAAAAGACAATGATTTTCTTAAAAGTATTGAACATTCAAATTATTCTAATACACAGTACAGTGTTATCTTTTTAAATGCTAAATAATCACAAACAGTATTATTCAATGTTATGAATGATACATATAATTTCCCTATCATAACACAATCAGGTTATATATCACAAAATAATTGAATCTGCACAAGTCAAGTAAATGGGTAGAAAAGTACTGAAAAGTATCTCAGCATCAGATTTCCTTTATTTATACAGGTATGACAACATGTCACAAGACAAAGACAAATGCTGTTGACAAGAGAGATTTCCTTTGTTCCAGAATAAGACTGGACGATCACTGCAAAGCTGTTAATTCCGGCAAGTTTAGTACCATTAATTAGTCCAGAATTCCCAGTTTTTTAAGATCTTATCTACGTCACCCTGACAGATAAGCAAAAGACTGTCCATACAACTCAGGAACTTCTAGATGAGAATACTAATTAAATATTTAAAGACACAGAACAGCCTATTTCTAGACACAGTGAAGTTCCAAATATATAGTATGACCATTTGGAATACTAGACTTAACAATGGACAAAGTATTTTTAAGAAGCAAAAATTATATACAGCCTTTAATATATTAACTGTTAAACTGAAGTCCTAAATATATTGTATGACCTTTTGGAATACTACACTTAACAATAGATGAAGTTCTTTAAAAAAAGTAATAATAATATACGCCTTTAACTCATATCAACTGTTACATGCAATTATTTGTTGTTCTAGGACATTGGATACGGATAGGCTTTCAATCCCACTCCACCCACACCCAGGCGAGTTAAACAAAAAACAAAAGGGCAAGAGTTCACTGCAGTCAAACAAGTTTGGCAAGCAGAGCATTACGTTGTATACATGAAAACCTCAACACCAGTACAATGGCCTCAGCAGATGTTGGTCCAGACCAATAAAAATAAGTTAATGGAGTTTTACTTGAGTCATGTAGATATGCTAATATGCTAAGTGTGTACTAAATTACAGAAATCATAATAAAACTGGCATCAGTATGTGAACAAAAAGAAAACTACTATAGACTAAAAGAAGTACAGGAAAATAATTACCAGCAATATATAGTCACACATAACTACTTTTAGAAACACCCCATATACAAAATTAAGTGAAACAATATTGGACTACTCTATATAAAGTTATTAAACATAAGACCAGATTTACTATTACATCTTCAATGACATTTTATCACAGCTAAGTAATTCATTCAATGCAAGTAATTAATAGAATATAGAATTACTTAGAAATGTGTCCAAATTACTTTTGCTGTATATTTGTTTATTATTAGATTTCATTCATTTATAGAGATCTACATATGTATATGCTCACACACTGAAAGATGGTGTGGCCAAGATGGTGGATTGGATTCTTCCTGCAACCACCATGGAAGAAGACAGCAAATGCCTCTTGTTAATGAGTGTTGATGTATATGATTGACATTATGATGTTTCTACTATTTACTGAAGATAGTATTAGGTATTATAAGGGAACCATTTTACTCTTATTATTATTTCCTAATAAGTAGATCCTGATCTCTGTTTAGATGGTTTGTTGGTTAGGGTAAGTTTTTGGTACCTGCTATGAATGGCTGGCTGCCGAACTGCCCATATGGGGGGCCATGGTGAGTGAAGGAGCTGTACGTCGGTGTGGATGCATCGACTGTGAGGGCCATCTGGAAAGGCTGAAGATCAGCCATCCCCGAGCTTGACAGTGAAGTGGGAGTATAAGGAGTAAGGGAAGCTTCATGAGGCTCTTGCTTTACACAGTGATGGGAGGAGAAACTCTCTGTCAAGGAGGAGGGACAGATGGACAGAGGACAGAGACACAAGTTGGGTGGAACAAAAAAAGAGAAAAAAAATAAAATGTATAAATGTAAATGGAATGATAAAACAATAAAATAAAAATAATGTGGGTTTCAAATGAATAAAGAAAATGAATTGAATTCAACTCTTGTTCTTTAACCTAACAATTTTCTCCAATCAAACCCGTTTATGGGTAAACAAAATCACCCATGAACTACAATAGATGTTTTGTTTGTATGTCACCGTGTACTTTCTACAAGAATGAATCACATGAGGGTGTAGTCACTGGACTTTTATGAAACATGTACACAGTGCCATAACTATCCAGTCTACACCAATATGGCTTCTTTCAATTACAACTTCAAACATGGAACTATAACGAAGAACAATAGAACCTCTCTATTTTCCGTATTATTTTCTGTAATCATGTCTACCCACGTCATTGAGATAAAATATAGTGTTCAAAAACATAACAGGAAGAGGACAGTCTGGGGAGGACAGGACTGCATTAGATGGCAAATGGCATAGACTTGAATACATCCAATTTAATCTTGTTTTTACTGGTTCTCCAACAATCTCTATGTTTTCCTTAAAGAAACTGTGGTTTTAACTGTAATCCTTTCTAAAGCTCGGCCTACTTTAGGGCCTCTGTCAAAATGCAGTAATAATCTCTTGTAAAACAGACTTCCTAAATCTATGTTGCATCAGAACAATATGTTACTTGTTTGTGAATTTGCCCCTGGACATATAAAATCCAAACAGTAAAGCTTTCTCATACACAAACAATGGAGATGGACAAGACTTTATTCCACTTGGGTTAAAATGCTGGACATTGTTTTCCAAGGAGTTACAGAATAAGACTGTTGCTGTTTTAATGTGTAGGAAAACAAACAGATCACACCTCTTAGGATGGTCATCTCTATGTGTCATCTTGGCTGGAGGGCACAGATAATGTTGCTAATTGTGCACTAACACCTGCTTTAACATTCCTTAGTTCAGAATTACAATTTTAATGGGACACTTACCCAAAAAATACTTTTAAGGAGTACTAATATCTAATATACTATACGGTTAAGAAGATGGCACATATAATATATGACCAGTTTATAATGCTTTAAAAACAACTTTTTATTTAGGGTGTCCCTTTAACATTCTTGAATTGTATATATGATCTGTATATATGAATAAGATAGAACTGATCTACTATGGAAATTCTTGAACATATCCCTAATAGCTATAGTGAGTCCTAGATATCAGTAGCATGGTCACATTTTACAGTATTTTATTAGTCCAATAAAAAAACATAAATTACTATATATGATTGAAAGATATTTGATAGGTAACATTGTAGCTTAGAAGAAGCTCCAAGAAATAATACAACTTTCAATATAAAAACATATGGTGGTCACTCATACACTACACACAAGTGAATCTCTATTATGAATTAAGTTGCAAGCTTGCGTCAGCCTGGATGAATTTGGAAATGTTGAGCAAGGTATTAAGAAAATGAACTTGTCTCTTGTTATGCTGTACTGCTGATTTTATGACATACTAGCATCTGTTTAAACCAATAAGACAACATGTCAAGAAACATGGTAAACGGTGTACCACCAGTGATTGCATTACTGAACGCAAGTTATATGTCACTGTCATATTGAGATGGAAATTACTCAAAACTTGCTCATAAATCAAGAGGGATTTTTTTGCTACCCAAAAAAAACAACAGAGAGACCTCTGACCCTCTGTTAGACTGCTTTTGTTTCCAAAATATCCCATTAACAAATGATTGATCTCTGCCCATTACAACAGATTGGCTAATTCAACAACTTCATGCTAGACAGTCAACTAAATATTGGATATAGGTGTTCTTATTATCCATCGTCAAAAATGCATTTCGTTCTAAGATATACGCTTAGAACGTTCTAAGATATTGGTGTGAAACATTGAATAAACAAGGAAAAAAAGCAACAAAATATAATTGATAATGTCCTTCCAATTGGTTGAGTATATTCTGAATGTGCACAAACTTAAAATATGTGCATATGGACATAGTACTCTGTGGCACTGCCAAGAAGAATACACAACTGCCCCCTTTCCTTCTCCCCTTCAAGCTATACATATCATCATTATGAAGTCTTTTCCTAAAATAATTGTTGAATTTCCATAAACAGAGAAGATACAAGAGTCTTTTAACAAGGAAGTTTAATTTGCCAAATTATAATATTATGTTCTTTCCTGCTGACAGTCCTTATTGAATTTGCACATTTCAAATTATTTTTTGTCAAACAAACGATAGGAGTTGAAAAAATGATTTGTAAAAAAAAAAAAAAAGCAAGAAATGGAGAAAATGTTCTCTTGAAGCCCACTGTGTCTGTTTTGGAGAGAAACTACGATATAAATAAAGATTATTTTTATGTTAAGTTTATTTCCTTTCTAATAATGTTAACGACAAATAAAACAGCATCTCTCACCTTGACAAAACTCTTTGGAGTGTTTGTACTTTCCTATAATAATCACTTCATGAATCATTCATTTTTAATAGATTATGCAAATAAGAGGACATAAAATCAACAAAGATCAATAACGGCAAGCGTTTAATTGCTGGCAGGGAAAAAAAAACATTTTAAGATTGAGCATGATCTGCAACCTTTTTGGGATAATGGCACTATTAATCCAAAAATTGGAGCACGGCCTAAGTGCAAGAAAATAATTCCCTCTCTTCTTCTTTAGCTTTTTCCTTAATCTGTCCTTTAAAATGTTTACCTTCATTACTGTTGGTAAACAGCACTGAGTGTTAATGAGTCTGAGTTCCTCTGTTCTTTGCCTGATTGAAACCCTGCATACAGATGAAGATGTTAGAGCTAAGGTGCCACCTGGGAGTGCCATGCTGAGCCTACAATGAAGTTCTCTCCCTCTTGGACCAAGATGTATCAGTCAGAGACATTTCAACGACATTGGAAGGAAGTAAAAAGAGGTTTGACGTGTAGATAGCATGGCTTTATGGTTGTGTTTGATTGCAGCACTCTTTCCTTATAGGCAATTTTGCTACTCTTGTACACAAAGCACAGTCTGTTTATATGGGAATGCTGGAAAGTGTTTTGCTATAGTCTACATTTGAAATGAAGGCACATGCCTTCAAAATAGGCAGCAACACTATGAAAATTGACCTTGAAAAATTAATTAAGCCAAATATCCAGTTATTTCTTCTGTATTAACATTTTACGTCTAAGATACTCATATGACGTTCTATATTTTCAAAACGTTAATGTTATATATCAGCATTTTTATCTCAGAGGATGTAGAGTGCACTAATACTTTACTATTAAAGATATAAATTACAAACAATAGATGATTGATATCAGTGATGACCTAGACTGGATACTCATCCTTAACTGACGTAATGATGTAACTGCATGACCTGGTGTTGTTACTCCATGACTTGAATGGCTACTTCCTGGCCAAGACAGGTTAGGCCAGAAATTCAACTTAGGTCAAGCCTGACCAGCAACTCTACTTGGTTACATATTCTGGATGTTCCATGATATGGACGGGCAAATAAGTGGTATAAACTGGCATCAAATGACCAGCAACTCTACTTGGTCACATATTCTGGATGTTCCATGATATGGACGGGCAAATAAGTGGTATAAACTGGCATCAAATGACCAGCAACTCTACTTGGTCACATATTCTGGATGTTCCATGATATGGACAGGCAAATAAGTGGTATAAACTGGCATTAAATGACCAGCAACTCTACTTGGTCACATATTCTGGATGTTCCATGATATGGACAGGCAAATAAGTGGTATAAACTGGCATTAAATGACCAGCAACTCTACTTGGTCACATATTCTGGGTGTTCCATGATATGGACAGGCAAATAAGTGGTATAAACTGGCATCAAATGACCAGCAACTCTACTTGGTAACATATTGTGGATGTTCCATGATATGGACAGGCAAATAAGTGGTATAAACTGACATCCAATGACCAGAAACTCTACTTGGTCACATATTCTGGATGTTCCATGATATGGAGAGGCAAATAAGTGGTATAAACTGGCATCCAATGTCCCGAACTACCTGCTCCAGGACTCAGGCTGGCTTTGTCATGAAATAGACAGTGCCTTTATATGAACTGCTAGCTTTATCACCTGAACTGTCAACTCCATGTCCTGGACTGTCAACTTCATCACCTTTTCTATGAACTTCATAACCTGGATAATGAAAGTCATGATAAAGACCACCAACTACATAACCTGAACTTGTAACTTCATGTCTCAGGTTGTCTGCTTCGTGACCTGAATTGATAACCTCTTAATTTGTACTTAGACTCAGGTCAGCTACTACATAGATCAGTTACTCTAAGATCAGACCTGAAAACTCAATTTCTTTTGTCTTAAATTAACCCACCAGATGGCTACCATTATAATAGTTCTTGTCTTTGAGCTTTTGCAATGTTATTTGTGTCTTCTATCCTCCCTATCTTCCCACACAGACTCTTCTAGTCACGTAGACCTCAGTCATTGCAATCCCCAGAGCTACAATTTTCAATCATTCTGTCTTCACTGTGAACAGCACATTTGCTTTAGTGTCTTCAGTATAATTAGGTGAATTTTAATAACACCTCTTATACTTCACACACTTCACACACATTCACTCTCATTCTCCAATAGCAAATACAAAGTGATTGCTTCCAATGTTGGAACTTCTTTTTTGGAGATCCTTCAGCCAAATCAACTCAAAATCTTTTAGATATGGAATAGCATGCAATGTATTGTTTAATGTACATTATTTATACAATAGCTGGGTTCTAAAAGTACCCTTAGACAAACTCTACTCATTATATAAAACATTGATTGTATCTTGCAAAGTGCATATTCACAATTACATTTACAGGATACTAAGATTTTACTAGAAGAATATCTGTTCATTGCATGATAATTCATTCACTACTAGGATATTGAGCCCTCTTCATCATCTGAAGGTTCATTGACCCCACTACAAATGGATTCGCAGTACATTTATTTTAAACTAATGATGTAAAGTTTGGCATTATCAACAAGTTAAATTATACAAAAGGTTTTGGATGCAGAGCCACAAATGGTGTGAAACCACAAAGTGAAGTAGATTTCGCTCTTACATCACAAATGGTGACACTTATCTGGTTGAAACAACTTGAACTGAATGCAAGAGCAAGGTCTTTAATTGGACTTCCAATACCCATTTTCCCCATTGACAGTTGGTATCTCAGTATGGTAATTAACAATGATAAAAATGACAACTGTCTATTAAGTCCAATGGAACTTGGACAGTCGTAAGTATATAATATAGTTTTTAACAACATTTTGACTTACCATAAAGTTTTTTCACGTAACAATATTTAACAATTAACAAAGAACCACCCGTTGCTGCTAGTAAGTGATCACACAGCAAACAACTGCAGCAGAGAATGCCTTATATGTCAGACATTTGTTATAGAGTACAACTTACCAGTAACTACAGGGTAGCTCTGAGGTCCGGATACATTGCTTCCAAGATCGGCATTACCAGAGGCTGATAGGCTAGACTTCACTTCATCCAAACCGGGAGTTAGGGCCGGAAGGGAGTACTCGTTGGCCTGGAATAGGAAAAATGCATAAGTATTGGTAGGATAACTTATAACAAAGCTAGTATATAGCACACTGCTGATCTGCATAGATAACTCAACCTGTTGTAATAAGCTACATAATTGATTGAGTAGACCAACAATAGTCCTACCGATGGGTGTAGGAATTGGGGGAACAAATCCCCCCCCCCCCAGATTTTTCTGGGTTTGTATGTATATATAAATACGTTTTTTTATGGCCTGTGTATACAATGAGCTGTATCCCACCAGAATTAATCTGGTGCCTACACCCCTGGTCCTACCAATTAGGGCCAGCAACTCCGATCTTTCCAACACAAACAATTACACTTTAGGTTGCCCACATATGCTTTAACCATGCTGAATGATATCACAAAGTAGTAATAATTTTTAGAATTCATTAGCTGGTGGGAAATAAGAGAGACTTAGCCAATTATGAGGGATGTAAATATCCCAGGATAAGACCTGTGATTTGCTGAAAGGTTAGTATGGGATATTTACTGTAACACAGAATACCAGTAACCAGTAAACTTGTATATCAAGACATACAGTATACCATACAATCTTTAGGACCGTTGTTAATAACTTGAAAATGTTAAAATATTGAATTGTGGTTGGCTTATACACAGTCCCCACTGTTGTCCAGGCTTCTTTATAGAGGAAACTATTTTGTTGGCCATGGATTAATTGGATTCACTAATATAGAACTGATCCATGTGCCTGGTACAGATCATCTGATATAGAATGGATACCCCAGAATTTAAGGGATCCTCCAATAATGCAATGTATGTACATGACTTATTCAATATGTCATGACTGTCCTCTCAGGGAACAATAGTTAAATGTGTAGTTCTTCCTTTTTAAAGTAAATTGATCCACATAGAGTTGAATATTGGAGACTTACAGATATAGAGTTCACAAATAAGAACACACAAAAAAAATCACCTCCCTTTTAAATCTTGAAAGTTTGATTTTCTGAATGATGAGCTTCATTAATTACAAAGGATTTGCCACTCCCCTCTATCACCCTTGTGTTTCTCTCCCTTTCCCTGTGCACTGGGGTATGAAATTGGGGAGTGGGCCAGAACACATGGCCAACAGAAGGGTGGGAGGAGGAGAGTCATTGAATCTGAAAGGGTGCCCTGTCCGAAACAATATCGTGATTGCCTTTTTATTGTGGTTTTTCAAGAGCAGACCACGGTCCCTACAGCTGCCTTTTTCAGGGGGATAATAAACAGGGAAAAACAAGAAAAAAAAAGGGAGAAAAATGTGTCTGATTAATATTACATTAAATTAAAACTGATTTTCTGCTCTTTCTAGCCCAGTTTTTCTCTCCATCCATGCCCCCACCTCAACGCCTGGACACCACTGCCTAGTCATTTCCAATTCCTTTTAGTATTGATCTTCCTGTTGAAATCAGTTTTGTAATTAGCTGCAAATTAGGCCTTCTACTGGGGGTGAAGCTGCCCCCTGATTTATCACCGGAGTAATTCGCTGTGATCGGAGAGAAATTAAAATGAACTCAATTAGGCTTTAGATTTGCTTTATGGGCCCTGCTTTAAGTTTCAGGGGGAAAAAATGACTGTGCTGGCGTTTAATAGTCTAATGAAAGTAAATAAGGGTTATTCATTGTAATAAACTCAGGGACTCTGGGAGAATAAAAAAATCAACTCTTAGGCAGGCCTGCTCTTCATTTTGTATTTTATAGTTTGGGGCAGTTTCAAAAGATTTTTTTTAATTTCATATTTTATTAAGACAAACAACCTTTTAGATAAAACCAGAGAGAAAAAGGTTTTCAATAGAAGCAGCTGAGCCATAGCTCTCTGACTACAGTGCCTGTGCGGGCTAATGCATGTTAGACCCATTTTCTGTTATGTACATAATACGGATCAATGACGCTTTTTGTTAATAATAGTAGGTCTGGCTATTTAATGACTGTGATTATCTGACGGGAATACAAATATTTAATATACAAAATCCTCTCTTTTCTGGTCTCTAAGTGGATTATATTAGAAAATCCGACATGTAGTGTTTGGGATAGAATTGGATGCTTTGGGGGAAGGTACAAAAATCAATACTAATTTTTGTGCTAAAATCAATCAAACTCACTTTCTTTTAACATTTCAACATGCTTTACGTTCTTAGATGTATATTTTACAAATTGTATTATAAACGTTATATTGTAATTAGCGTTACACAAATGATATACCTGAACCTGTAATTAAGCCTTTTTTTTGGTAAATTGCATTAGCCATCATTTAAACGTTCTGTTTGCGATGTTGTTGCTAAAAAATGTAGGCCAGCATCATTGTTAAGTTTTGCTAATTGTATTTAATTCTACATTCACAATATGTTTGTCACTAGTATATGCAGACATATTTCTAAATATTAGTATACAATGACATTATTTTAAATGAAAAGAAAATCATTTGAAAAGAGTTTTGAGTTAGGTTTAGGGTTAGAATCTTGACTGTTGAGTTAGGGTAATTGTTAGGACCATGATTGTTGAGTTAGGGTAATGGTTAGGACCTTGAGTGTTGAGTTAGGGTAATGGTTAGGAATTTGAGCGTTGAGTTAGGGTAATGGTTAGGATCTTGAGTATTGAGTTAAGTTAATGGTTAGAACCTTGATTGTTGAGTTAGGGTTAGAACCTTGATTGTTGAGTTAGGGTAATGGTTAGGACCTTGAGTATTGAGTTAGGGTAATGTTAGGATCTTGAGTATTGAGTTAGGGTAATGGTTAGGACCTTGAGTATTGAGTTAGGGTAATGGTTAGGATCTTGAGTGTTGAGTTAGGTTAATGGTTAGGACCTTGATTGTTGAGTTTGGGTTAGAATCTTGAGTGTTGAGATAGGGTAATGGTTAGGATCTTGAGTTTTGAGATAGGGTAATGGTTAGGATTTTTAGTGTTGAGTTAAGATAAGTATGAAATAGAAACTTTCAGCCCCTTACTCTGGAGATAACAATGTAAAATGAAACCCATATTTAATTAGCTTATATTATTCCTCATATTTTACACATTTTTCTTTCTCCCTTGACCCCCTTCTCACCTGTTCTGATTTGATGTGCTCTGCAGTTTGAAAGACGTCAGGATATGATGGACGTTCAAAGACTCGATCTAAAGCTTCCAATTGTTGTTGGGTGAAGTTGTCCGCACGTAAATGTTTCCGTAAACTTTCCACGCTGCTCTGGGAGTCGCCATTTGGACCAGAACCATCAGACACGTCTTTATAAGACATAAAAAATATAACTATATCTTATTTAATATCTGACTTGATATCATCTGAATTAACTGAACTCAGATTACATAAGTAGAAATCAAAGAAGAAGTAGTGTTGTAAAAAATAATAATATAGGAAAATACAAACATATAAATGTATCACAAATAGGCCTTAGTAGTTGGCCATTTTTAAAAACTTATTTTAAACACTGATTCATATTCCATATGGAAATATATAAAAGTGCAGTAAACTCCCCGTTATCCGACACCTATATGGACTCCCTATTGCCGGATAAGTAGTGTTTCCGGTTAATTGGGAGTCCCTGAATTTAATAGTCTAAACGACCCTTAAACACCCCAAAACCCCTCAAAATGCCTTTAAAAAGGCATTAGGACCTAAACTGGGCCATTTAGGCCCCGAAAAAATAATTTGAAAAAAGTTAGAATTTTTTTTTTTTTTGCAGTCTCGAACTTCGGATAGTGCCGGTTATGCCGGGAGTAAATTTAAAATTGGGAATTGATGCCAGTTGCTTGAGAGTGGTTAGGTGCCAGATAACCAGGAGTTTACTACACTTAGTTTTACAAGTTACTCAAATAACTTGCTGTCTTCTAGCATAGGTAAATGTTCTTTGCATGGAGTGTAGTGTCATTGTATGTGGAATGCTAGATTTAATACTGACATGAAATGCTATGCTCCTCTATGAGAATGGTATGTTCCATGCTCATTAGCATACAGGAGCAGCACATTAGCATACTGAGTCACACATTAGCATATTGAGCCGCACATTAGCATACTGAGCCACACATTAGCATACAGGAGACGCACATTAGCATACTGAGCCACCCATTAGCATACAGGAGACGCACATTAGCATACTGAGCCACCCATTAGCATACTGA
Organism: Discoglossus pictus; assembly: GCA_027410445.1. Lineage (NCBI taxonomy): Eukaryota > Metazoa > Chordata > Amphibia > Anura > Alytidae > Discoglossus > Discoglossus pictus. The sequence goes on from CM050171.1 coordinate 27,209,794, forward strand.
GCAACACATTACTACTTAGAAAACATGACTAACATATTATTTTTTTTTCACTATAAAGGGCCAGCAATTTCTTCTATTTGAAAGTAGAGCAACATCATTGAGGTGTAATCAGGCACCTTATCTGTTACTAGAAATAATAGTCAAGCATATAAGATCAAGATGTTAGACCAAGACATTTTGCAATCTTGATTATTATTGACAGATAAGAAGCAGACAAGCTTTATTCTCCCAAATGGGATTTCTGTAATCTTGTCAAAAACACGGTGTGTTATTAGATCTGTTAAAAATAAAATGGATAATTGAAATCATAAAGGATATTGCTATTTACAGATTGTAAGAGTTTGTTATTTGTAATATGTGGAAACTATGCAAGGAAAGTCACTTTAACCATCTAAACCATGTGTGAATCTTCCATCCAGCCGCCATTTTGTAATGTTCCAGTTTTTAGCAGCAACTCAAAGCAATGGTTCGAAAAAAACAGAAACCATATTAACTAGTTTATGTTACGACTAATTTTGTGTGCACAAATGATATAATTAAAAAGCTGTGTTTGCATGTTTTATAACTGCATAGAACAGACTTATATTTATAGTGTAAATATTTTCGGCATGGGTGGAGCAAAAGACTTGCTCTGTAGCTTTTCTATGTCCTTTTAATCTAACATTTTTATATTTCAGATTGCTTACTTTTTTATTGGGAAAATATCCTAAAAAATATTTATTTTGGGACTTAATGTATTTGCATTATTAATGTTTAAAATTATAATGCACTTAAATAAAAAATGTATAGTAAATTGTAAGCTTGTTTTTTCCTTTCTTTTTTAAACTCCACATGCAAAATATCAATAGTTATATTTCTGTGTATTGTGTTAGATTTCATAGTACAGATTCTATCTATTGCACAACACTGTTTATCAATCTACTTTTTGTGGGATTAATGTCTGGAGATTATATTAAGACCGATAAATCTTATTTTTTGCAGGTGGTTGTGGGATATGATATAATCAATATTACATTATATAGCATGGAACAGTATCCTTCATAGGCTAATGCGAAATATCAGATATTGATTAGTGTAAGTCCACAATATTCCTCCATAACACAGCATGATGTTCTGAGATGAAAAGGCTTTCTGATTATTTTCTGTGTTACTTAGAAAATCTTTAAGTAAATATTATACCATTATACAGAACTCGTTGCGTTGGCCATGCACATACCCCTTGGATTGTGTATCAGGCTCTTCATTAAATGACCTCATAGATTGTTTTGTACATTTAATTAATTAGGTGTACAACTATGATACACATATTGTAGAGTAATTGATATCCCACACTCATTACAGGGCTGTACTGGAACCTTTATTGGTGGGGGCCATGAGCTCTAATGCAACCCTGCACAGTGTATTGTTTATAATTATCCACTTTAAATGGCCACTGCACAATGAAAAAAAAATATGTTTGAAAATGTTAAGTCTGACAAAGAGCCTAATTAATTATGAGAAAAAGCCTGTGCAGGACCCTGGAGAGAGAGAGAGCTCTGGTTGCATTGAATGATGCAAGGTGTTTGCTAGGTCAGTGGGGGGGGGGCAATTTTAATCTTATCCTTTTATCAAATAAAGGCTCTGGACTTCTTCCAATTCTCACTTCCCCCGTCGCTCCTTTTACTGATAACTACAAACACACCCATCACCCACCTCTCAAGAAGTGATGTAACAAACACAAAATGAATGCCATCATTGATAGCAACGACAAATGAGGAATAATAATTGGGGGGAACACAAAAAACCTGAAAGAATAAAACCTCACTCTTGACTCTATGAGACACCGTCTTGATTGGCATCAACTTAAAACACCTCTGTCCTGGGTTAACATCTTACAAGTGTCCTATTTCTTATAGTTACATAGTCTAGATCGTCCCCTAGCTTGCTAAAAAACTAAATAGTGATGGAGTCCTAAATATCATTGTGCTTGTTTATACGTAAGCGTGTGCCTGGATTACAGTGTAAGAGGAGGCTTTACTACCCCCCCTCCTTTCATTTATGCAGGGGGCCTTTCAGATCTCGACAAATCTGTCAGTCTAAATTTGCGAGAGATTATAGTGCTCCCTCTCTTGCACGCGGAGCGATGATATATGATATGTGCTAGCCCTATTGATTGCCTGATCTGGTGGCAGAGGGCCGGCGAAATGAACTTGGAATGAACATCATGCCTCAACTCATTGGACGTATAATACACTACTTAATCCCACATTCCTCAGCTGCCGCGGAATTCAATTGATCAATCATGTTCCACTGATAGTACTATTTTAGGGGTTATTGCTGAACTCTTATTTATTTATTTTTTTGTCAACCAAGTGCCTGGCGATTGGAGGTCTGTGTAAAGAGGGAATATAAAAACTAATGTGGGAGAAAAATGGAGCACTAACTCTTTACTTGGGTGACTTCCTGATCTAAATGGATGACTTCCTGATCTAAATGTATACATAGAGTAGTTGGTCCAAGAACCAACTGGGATGAGTTAAACCCTGTCGTAGTTATGCATTAAATATATACTGTTATAGTTTATAAATTGTAATGTTTACCAGATATTATAATTTAACTTGTCTATGTATTGGGGTATATGTATAGGATGATAGAAAAATAGGAGATATAAAAGGGAAGCGGTTTTAAAAAATAAAAAGAGATCATGCTTTGAGTGAATACATTGGATGTAACAAGAAAGTACTAATTTGCTGAAAAGTTGGTAGATCCATACAATAACCCCCCAGCAGAAGTGGTAGCACTTAATATAATAAGGAAATTCACACGTTCTTCGGATAGGCATAGCCATGGCGAACATACGACATGGAACAAATGGGTTTTATAACAGACAGAAGAATGGACGGACTGGTCAAACAGTTGATATCTGCTGTCAAATTCTACTTGTCCACATACGGTCCCTAATATTTTACTGCTGGCTCCTAATCTTTTAGATCTTATACATACATTTATATAAATAGCCTTTTTTGGGCACCTACAAGAACTTTAACTAACCTGGCTGGCTCCTAAGTATCATATAATTGTGTCAACCCTTGTTGTAGATGGTTGTGTTGCCATAACCTCCATGGAATATGTTGCCACTTTCTAAATAAATGATAATAATATCCTTAAAAGTGCAAAGCTAAGGTACCTAAAAACCCTAATACATATGTTTGGCCTTTAGTTTAACCCTTTCAATTCTATCTAGCACCTCCGAAACAGTAATCTAGAGAAGGAGTTAAACCTTCAGAATCTCAAATGATGAATAACTTATCTTTAATTATTAATCTAATTGCAACGTCTTGTCTCGTCCTATTGCTAGTTGTAGTTGCTGGCATTTCCCCCCATGCCCCCCCCTCCTCACAACCCCCAGCACACACTTCTTAATTCCCAGATGAAACCTCACAGTGTCAGGCATCTTTCCTGGACACCCCCTTGGGGGCCTTTCATAGCGCTGGCAGTTGTTGCAGTTTCAAACTCAATTGTTCTCGTCGGTACTGAGGCAAATGGAGTCATTAATTACCTTCTATCAGCTGGGCTGAGTTCAGAAGGCGATCAATAACCCAGCGTTTGTCATTCACAGCAGCAAGCGAGCGAGCAGGAGAACGGCTAAACCAATACCCGAAGTGAACACAACAACATCATATAATCATAATACTGCTCATCAATACTGTAGCAGTGTTTTTCTTCACAGAGATAATTCATTCCTTCAAAAACAGAAAATGACTTTCCCTCTCGCTGGCTGCGTGGCAGGGATACGATGTAGGAAGCTTTGGATGTGAAATGTGACATTAGCCATCAGTCTGGGGGCTGTGATACAGGGCGGGGCAGATATGACTTGCTAAATGGGTTAATACATTAAAAGGAAACAGTCATGTACAACTAGTTAAATTAACTTTGAAGCCAAATTATCTGAGTGAGCACCTGCATTTGTGTTGTTGCTTATGCAAAAGACACTTAGGGCTTAGTCTACCTAAGGGTGATAGGGGTTCCAAATATGGACTCCTGCTCAGTGTGCTTTAGGGAGTTTAGCTACACCCAGGGGTGGATCTACCTTTTTGGAGCCCCTAGGCAGTGAAGTGTAAGAGCCCCTGTGACCGAGTATGCAAAGTATGCACTGTTTTTGCCTTTTCTGTGCATGTAAGTTCCTTTTCCTGTTGGATCTACCTTTTTGGAGCCCCTAGGCAGTGATGTGTAGGAGCCCCTGCGACCGAGTATGCAAAGTATGCACTGTTTTGCCTTTTCTGTGCATGTAAGTTCCTTTTCCTGTTGTTACTCTCTTGTTCTAGTTGATTACCTCCTAGTAGCCAGTCTATGAGCTGCAGCATTTTATTTTCGTTAAGCCAGGAACTGTCGACCCTCACATGAAAGTGCCCCTAGGCAGCTGCCTAGTTGGCCTAATGGGTAAACCGACCATGGCACCCTACTGACAAGACCCAACAAAGGCCAAAACATACAGCTTGGGTTTGCTGTTTCTTCTGTTCAGGGTAGAATTGCCTGGTATTTCAGGGCTGGATCACTTGATACTACAGGATATTTCTCCCTGTTAAGTGGCTAAAAGAGGTTGCTCTCAGAGTAGATTATCAAGTCAATAGAACAAATCTCTTAAGCTTAGTTTGCTCTCTGATTGAGCACCTCTATTTTTGTTGTTGCTTATGCAAATTATTTATGCCCTTTACCATCATCTCATTTCATAGAGCATTGGTTTGTGTAGACTGCAATTATCTGGCAGACAAGGACTGACTAACAACTTTTAGTCTGAGGAGCAATAATATCATTCTAACCCATAATCCAGTGGCACATCATTATAGCCTGGTACAAGCCAACACATGGTAGTTTGAGTGGGTAATGCCCACCAGCCAGTCGGGTCAATCAACTATCCAATGTTTCTCTACATAGAGGCTGTAACAGCTTAGAATGAATTTTCCACGGACTGGAAGGGAAGATGTGCAGATACAATACCAAAGCTTGGTCAGCTTCAAAATAAAGCCAAATAATGTTAACATATCAGGCTCCCTAAGTTGCATTTTTCCAAACCTTCAAATAGAGAAGCAGTATTATCCTAGTAATTTCATATATGAATACACCTAAATTGACAAAGTGGGGGGGTTATGATCATCAACTAGACCATCAACTTCCAGCAATTCATGGTTGGTTAATATGAGTCATGTGACAACCTTATAGAGCTCAATCCCACAGATAACAAATCTACAGTTAGTCATTATTCTACTGGTTTGGCCTAGTTTTGCCTGACTTACACAATCTTGACATTTTATTTATTAAGTTCTAAAGAAATACTCTTTGCAAAGTTAATGGGAGTCCCCTTCAAGTTTTTGAGCTAAGCACGATGGACAACATAAGAAAGGTAGAAGATGACAGTAAATTATAACATTACTGTTTCTTTAATAGCTAATCTAATAGGACTCCAGTCCATACCACTTTGAGTGCCTTTTTTTGGCATGTTATAGCTTATTCACTTTAGTTATTACAGTGTCTCTTTAATGGTGATGTGGCAGTAAAGAAGATACAGTCCTACACTGAGTGAGCAGAGAAACCTAATAAGTTATGCATGAGGACAAATTGTATGCTATCACCTAGGTAGCTGTGCAAACAAGACAAAGCCTCATCAACGACCGCACGACCATATTCACTTATACACGTTCCTAAAATTATTTATTGACAGTGAAATGTGACGAAGAATATATAAATATATATAATTGCCATTACATGGATGTAAATAGATATATATTACAAATATTAGTATTAGAAACGTGTCAGAAACTACTACCTTCTTTTTCTTTTTTTCAGTGTTCCTTTAAATAAATACAGTTTCCTTGAAGGTGTGGTCAGAGTTCAAAATCACTGATCCACAACATCCCCTGTGCCCAAGTACTTATTGCTCTGGTGCACGAACCTTTATCTGTGCGGTTACTTATAAACTCATTCAATTAAAGCCAGCAACTGGTTCTAGATGTTCCCAATATCCAGCTTGACGTATGTGTTGATCCTTATTTGTTACTGGGCCATTCCTTAATGTGCAATGACAAGTTCAGTGGTTCTAGTCTTCTATAGCCAAAATACTTCTATAATTGATCTAACAACAGCACCCTATGCAATAGATATATTAATTAAGGCAAAAATTAGGCTTTACAATCCAGCGAAAGGGTAGTAATGTCCAACATTTACCATAATGCATTAAAAATATAAAAATAATGTTAATAATGGTCTTAATAACAAGAAAATGATTGCTTGATTTTAATTAGTGAAAAACACTTCCAAGAAATGTCTACACCGTAAGATAAAATGTAATTTACCAACACTCACTTTTCATTAAAAAAAATGTTAGTCCTTTCCTGGTATGAGTGCGCCGGCGGGCTGCGAGCACAAGCAGCAGCAGTGAGCATAGCTTTATGGTTTGGGTAAGGGTTAGGGAGTTAGGGTAAGGGTTAGGGTAAAGGTTTAAGCTTGGAAATAGTATATGATCTCAGCAGCGCTTGCAAACTGTGCACAATTTCGGCAGCGCCATCTAGCCGCTCCTTGCTGCAACTGCTGCTGCCACTGCTGGCGAACTCATAACAGGACTGACCCAAATCTTTTCATCCTTTTTAATTGTATCCTAGAACATATGAGTATAATGTAGTGGCATATTTTGTAATGAGCTCATTATTTATGTTTGATTTAAGCTCTCAGGGCCTCATTCAATTGAAATTTGGACAATTGAATAGGGCTCTGTATAAGCACACAGCCTATTGTATTTACAGAAGTTTTTAGTTCGTGAAGAGCTTGCTTTTGGACAGTTCACTAACTAAAAACTTCTGTAAAAAAAATATGCCATGTGCTTATACAGAGCCCTATTCAATTGGCTGAATCGCATTTGAATGAGGCCATAAGACAGGGCCCTCCATTCTTTTGTGTTAAACTGTTGTTAGCTTAACCCCTGAATAGCGCCACAGAATATTTTGGCATGTTACACTTAAAGGGTAATAATAAAAATAATGTGCCAAAAAAGTAAAAAAAAAAAACAAATTCAAATTTTTTTTTCCAATGTTTATTTTTAAAATTGTATTTTGGGGTTTTAAAATGTGGCTTGCTTCCTAATTAATATAATTTTTACTTAATTATATAATGCAGTGATGAAGTATATCCAAAAACACTAATCGGCTATACCACAACACAGGCCTTCAGAAAATAATATAGTAAAAACGCACAGGTGCCCCACAGAATTATGGGTTCTGCCATTGTATGGTAAATATCCGTGCCGGTTTGTGTCTGGTAATAAACTGCTTATGGAAGCAAAAGAAAAATGCTAACACGGAGGTTTGTAACCCTTGAGGTTGACTGACTATTCACCTTTAGGCCTGTACATTGTGGAACACGAGTAGGCCTCAAAGCACCTCACAAGCCAATCTGAAATGCCAGCTTTGTTAGCTGGAAGGACACAGGGAAGGCGAAAAATTACATAGCATGCAGCTCTAACTATGCTTGTTTAAAGAAACTGCTTGCATTTATGAAGTCCTTGGTGCGGAAAGCAGGGTTGCAAATGACTGCATCAGGAGCGGCAGTAGGGGCCATTAATTTCCTGTTATGTTTTCCTGTGTTGGGGGCTTTATTAATTTAATTTTACACTGTCGAACAACAGCGAGAGCTGACACTGCCACGCTTTCATTTTTTTTCATCACTTTATTCTGCTTGTCTGACATACACAGCAAACCGCTATGAGGCCCAGCGAATACATGAAGCTCCTCAGCGCCAAATAACCAGCGCAGCTTGAATTCTCCATTCTCTGAATAGGATTTGTCAGGTTCTATAACACACGTGTTTTTTTTTTTTTTACGCTAATTGTGGATATTTTCTCGTTTTATGTCAGTCCTCTATATTTTAACGGGTCATTTCAAGCCCTTACACTAATTGAAAAAAATAGCTGTAGTCATGTATTTTTAATTAAAAACATTGTTACGTGCTGTTATAATTCTTATTCCAGTGCCAAAAAACAGACTGTCATTGCATCAGCTGATTGGCTTTAGACTTTTCGGAATTGTGAGAAGGTAGTTTGAATTGTGAGTCATATTATTTTATTTTTTTATAAAATTCATGCATTTGACCATGGCCGGATTACCCATTAGGCCAACTAAACAGCCGCCCAGGGGCGCTTCCCTGTAAGCGGCGACATTGTTTTTAAAAAAATGGTTTCTGGCTTAAAAAATCGAAATGCTGCAGTTCATAAACTGACTTCTAGGGGGTAACCACCTAGAATAGGAGAATTACAACAGGAAAAGGAACTTACACGCACAGAAAAGGCAAAAATGGGTCAGTGCATACCTTGCATTCTTAGTCACAGGGGCTCCTCCACTTCACTGCCTAGGGGCTCCAAAAAGGTAGACCAGGCCCTGCATTTGATTAGTTTACTCAAAAATCAAAAGGCTCTATATTCATAGAAATGAGAACTTTGGGCCCTCTCAAACTCTATGGGCCTCATTCAATTTCAATTTGGCCAATTGAATAGGGCTCTATTTAAGCACACAGCATATTTTTTTACATATTTTTTAATTTAGTGACGTTCTACCCAAAAGCAAGGTCTTCACTAACTAAAAAAATCTGTAAAAAAATATGCTCTGTGCTTATATAGAGCCCTATTCAATTGGCCAAATCGCACTTGAATGAGGCCCCATGTTATTTTATGGAACTTTCATAGTAGAGAAAATGGATAAATCTCACAACGCTAGTGACAAAGATCTAACTTTAGCAAAAACACCATAATATGATCATACAAACATACCCCGATATCTACAATCTATATTTTAATTTTCATTAGTACAACCACATGGTTTCCTTGATCCAAGAGCTTGCAATCCAATGAAAGTTATCAAGATTACACTTCCAACAATCTTCAGATTCCAAATCAACCACATTTTTCAATCTCAAGGCTTCTCCTGACTATCACCCTGGAACACACACAACGATGAAGCCCTTATCTTGAGAACTCAAAATTCATAATTCTGCCTTTAAATCTTTTTTCTGCATTTTGTGTCAGATTGGAATGCTGTTGGCCCGAGCTGCCTTCCCGGGCATAATCTTTACATTTCTCTGCGGTGTTGACAGAGACAGGATGGAACAGATCTAGTTGCTGATCTCCCACCTTCCCATGGGTACCAACTACTAACAATCACTCGCGCCCTCAAAACGTTCCTCAATAAATTCAGTTTCTGCCCCTTTCACTTTATTTCCATTTTCCATTTACAAATGTATTATTTTTTTAGATTTTATGTGACTAGGCTTCTTTTTTTATCACCCTTAGCACAGAGTAAAAAGGCAGCAAAAATAACTTTTAAATACACACAAATTCAGCCTGTACTTTTAACTGTTGTGTAATTTTTTTTTAGTTCTCTGGTGGTCCAGTAGTTAGGATTCAGCGCTCTCACCACTGCAACCTGGGTTCGATTCCAGTCAGGGAATCAAGAGGTCACACCACCCTGAAGCCATGCAGGGTTTGATCTGGTCAGTACTTGGATGGGAGACCACCTAGGAATACCAGGAGCTGTATACTGTGGCCCACTGGAGAAGGAACTGGCAACCCACTCCAGTATCTCTGCCATGAATACCAAGTGGGGTAGCATGGTGTGTTGCGGCCCATGAGGTCACAGAGAGTCGGACACAACTGAACGACGCACACACGTTTGTTTTAATGGCAGACATTTTGCCTTTGTTCCTAACAGAATTTAAAAAAAGTGTTAAATGGAAGGAATTGTGCTTTCCGATATTATTCAGTTCAGTTGAAAGACTACCTTTGTGATTTGTCACTTGGCCCTATAGAGGACTAAGCCCTATTAGGATAATCTTCTATAATGGACTGCACATGACACAGTCAGCTGAATTGAAGATTTTCTTTAAAATTATATTAATCTTAGATAACTGCTATGTCATTCTTTGTTTGTTGTTGATGTTCAGTCCTTCAGTCATGCCCGACTCTCAGTGATCATATGGACGCAACACGCCAGGCACATCTGTGTGTGTTTCTGGTTGTGCATATCCATATGGATTTCTTGGCAAAGATACTGTAGCGGGTTGCCAGTCCCTCCAGTATACCTGCAATTTGTCTGATCTCTCTGCTATGACCTGCCCATCTTGGGTGACCCTACATGGTATAGCTCACAGCTTCACTTATGTACAAAATCCCCTTCACCCCGACAAGGTAGCGATCCAGACTGGGTTTCGTTTGTTCCATACAAGATTTTCCAAGACGTGCAGTATCTTGCCCATAAGATGCTTCTTTGCAGATGGACTTTTCTGAAGTTTGATAATATTATATTAAAGGGACATGGTACAAATGTTGTTCAGAAAGCTAATATTTGATAATATGCCACGGTGTGTTTTCTTTTTTTGCAATTAAAGGTCTCAGCGCATAAACACTTATTCAAAAGTTGGAGCCTGTTTTAATCAACTTTTAGGTCATGCAACTTTTGCAATATTTTGAGCGCGCATGAAAAAAAAAAACACGTGTCCCGCGTCCATTTAAGTGTAGATACAACAATTCTGACTGCACTTTGTCTCCAAGGATGGAAATCTACAGGCACAATCCTCGTCTCCAGTGATGATCTCTCTTGAAGAGGGAACTCGAGCCACAGTCAGTCTCCATCTCTGAAAAGGTTGGGATTTCTGAGGCTGCTTTCCAGTGCTGTCAAGGTCACTAGGTTCAGGTTCACCGAACGGTCAGAGCAGTTTGAGTTACTGGCACTGCCTGCTGAATCCTTTGGTGATTTTTATCCATCTCTTACAGTGTGTGGGATGGGAAGATAACTCACCTTAGTCAGGGGGGGGGATCTCCAAACTAGAACAGCATATTCAGGAATGTGGGAGGGTCTCTGGCCCCCTCCTCCTCCCCTCCACTAAATAACAGGTGAGTTTTTATTACAAGTAGTAATGAGACAATACAACCCTTTCTGTTTCGTGGTAAGCAAACAGGTTGCGGGGATGTCAGTATCAGCGTGGCATTAAAGGGATATGGAAGGATTCCGGATTTTACTAGGTATATAATATACCTGTGTATATATTTACTTTAGTTTTATTAAGAAGTGCTTATATGCTCTGTTGTTACTGCCTAAAGTCAAACAAATAGTCCCTGTATGGGTCTGCTCTCTACAACTCATGCTGCCCAGATAGACTATGATACTACAGTGTACATCCAGCCCTACAGAGTCTGTGTCTGCATATGCTGCAGTGGACCGCCCCATAAAGGTGATATTTGTTGGCAGTAAAACCAGAACTTATAAATACTTTTGTACATCAAATTAAATAGATACAAATCCAGGAAGCTTCCATATCCCTTTAAAAGGACACTTGACTCCTACTTAGCATGCTTTAAAACATTACAAAAGTTGTTTTTTTGTTTGAAAAAAAAAAACAATTACATTTTAAGTAATCCCTGTGCAAAGGCAGCTTTTGAAAACATTAACAGCTCTTTATCTGGCAACCACAATAAAGGTGAAATTCGAAAATGCTTCACAGAAGGTTTTAATAGTAATATCCTAAGGGAAAATTGCCATTGCAGCCCTCTGTATTCCGTTATCAACTGCTTAGTGAATCTACGCCACAAGCTGGTTACCGCTGGTGCAGCAGGTGCTAAGCACCAGGGCCCACAACAGGGTAGGGGATCTTTGCCACTGTCAATAAAGGAGGGATCTTAATTTTATTAATAAGAATGGTGTATAATTACTTTATAGAAAGGTGATCTGGTCACCTAACGGGAGATCTGACCATCTACATATAACTTTGCCTTTTTATCGACTCTACCGGGTACATAGGAAAATTGAATGAGAAGGCCCAAGTTATTTAGCACCGGGGCCCTCCATTCACTAGTTCCTCCATTGGTCATGAGGGTTTCTTGTAGGTGCATCCATTCTAAACCAGACATTAGTGTGAACAATAAAATATGTTATTGCTCACTCCACTTATATCATATTCATAGTGGCACATCACATAGCTCAACCATCATCCCTTAGATGGAACCTGCAAATACGTTACTTCCGAAAATACTTGTTTTTATTATTAAACGCCAATAATTCCTAGAAGATTGTAACAACCTCTTTAAAAGAGCTTCTAACATAAAGCCTTTCTGTGACCCTTTCACTTTACTCGCATTGTAACTAGAACAGTAAGGTTCATAAACACAAGCCGTGTTGGCTACAGAATCCAAATAAGTTACATTTGCAGGAGGGGAGGGGGGATAATAATTTTGGCTTTGATGAGTGATATGTCTGTGATGCCGGCGATCCTGGGAACCGGAGAGATTTCCTTTTAGTAAGTGAGACTGAAGTCTAATGACTAAGACTCGTCGAGGCCAAGGGAAACTCGCAGATTACAGGGGGTCTGTTTACACTGCGCCTGAAACAGTGCATCTAATATATCAATGTTTTATCAAGTGCTAATCAAGTATCTGATGGTCATCTCATAGCCAACGTTGTAATAAAGTTATTAGATACATAGAAAATGCAGAGACATTCTAATTATTCTAGTGTAGATAGATAGATAGATAGATAGATAGATAGATAGATAGATAGATAGATAGATAGACTGCATGATAGATAGATAGATAGATAGATAGATAGATAGATAGATAGATAGATAGATAGATAGATAGATAGATAGATAGATAGATAGATAGACTGCATGATAGATAGATAGATAGATAAATAGATAGATAGATAGATAGATAGATAGATAGATATGGATGAATAGATAGATAGATAGATAGATAGATAGATAGATAGATAGATAGAAAGATAGATAGATAGATGGATATGGATGAATAGATAGATAGATAGATAGATAGATAGATAGATAGATAGATAGATAGATAGAAAGATAGCATGGATGTAGTTAGGTTTTATGGTGCCCTAGGTCCACTGAAATTTGTGCATCCAAAAGATCCCCTGTATTATCTTAATTTTCCCTTTACTACGCCCTTATCTTAACACAGTTCTCCTTAACCCTGTAATGGCAATTTGAGACAGGCTGCAGCCCCCTAAATATGTGCTGCCCTAGGCTTGACCTCATAGGCCTAAACAGAAACACACCACAGGTGAGAGATAGATAGATAGATAGACACAAATAGATAGATAGATAGATAGATAGATAGATAGATAGACACAAATAGATAGATAGATAGATAGATAGATAGATAGATAGATAGATAGATAGATAGATAGATAGATAGATAGATAGATATATGGTCTTTTTATCAAACTATATAAAATATTACCAGATTTTATGAAAATAGGAAACTAAGTTTCTAACTCAACTTTTTCTACTCCAGTTTTTACTCGCCTTGACACATATACTCAACTGAATAACTTTATAATAAACATATAATAATAATTTATTTGCATTGTTTTTAATAGATTAACTCTACAACATATTGTTTTGTGCATCTATTGGTGGTTTCCTTTTAAAGTTGGAAAAAATAGTACGTCCTTTGCTCGAATTGTCCTTTGATCTAGGATCGCAAAGTCACTCTCACATCAACAACTTTATGGCAAAACACCACCAGTTTTTGCTTACTCAAGTTTTACAGAAACTAACATCGTATAATCAGGAGCAGTTTCAGACTCACAATGAAAAGGAGAAATCTCTAATTTACGCTGAATGAAGACTAACAATTGACAATAACCCCACCATCTTCCCTTGCAATCCTGCTTACAAAATATTATATACATAAAGGGCATTCTAAACTAAATGGTAAAGAGTTGGGAACATATAGAGATGTCATATCGTGGTTCATAAACCTTATAGGATAAGATCATAAGATCATACTTATAAGGTTCTCCACAAGTTCTCCAGCATGTCACACTTTATTGGCCCAAGAACTAGTAGTCAACATATTGTTATTTTGTTCTTGACTTTTACCACTCAACCATTTTTGTCCACCAAACATCAGTGATAAATTAAAGTGTATTAGTTATTTTAATAAATGTAAAAACTCAGATATCAAATGGGATTTTGGGTTTTCACAATATTGAAAGATCAAAGATTTAATAAGGTCGAGCTTGATGGACTAAAGGCCTTTTTTTCAACTCGATACTATATTACTATGTTAGATAGCTATCATCAAAAATAAAAGGTACACTTTCAAAACTAATTAAAGAAGTAAATAGATATTTATATTTGCGTTTGGTTCAAAAACCCACACATAGATTGGAATTAATTTGACAAATGTTCCCCAAAGAAGTAAAACCTTGTACAAATATTAAACAGTGATCATATGCCAAGATGACTCATTTTCTTTACATGACAGCAAATGCCAGAGGGCACCTTCTTAATTATTGTATTAAGGTGTTAGAAAGAACCATATGATTTCTATATAAGAAGTAGATTTAATAAGGGACATATTTTTAAAATCAGCCATTAATCTGCGTGTTTGGTTATCTGCCTTGTGAAGTAGGAGAGCACCTTGGATATACAGTATATACTAATCCATTTTCACTCAAATGTTGCAAGTATGAAGGTCTTCAAGTTGCAAAACAACTAACCAAGTCACTATCAGCATACAAGACCCTGTCTTAAATTTTCAGTGGAAGTGTTAGGTAACTGAGCTTGAAATGCAGTTATTGTAAGCAAAAAATACTGGAAAATAACCCTCATCTCTGCTATTTAATTTATCTAAGATAATTAATTAATTTTTGTATAGGGGACGGTAAGAAGGAATAGCATTCACAGGGCTTCATTCAATTGCGATTCGGCCAATTGAATAGGGCTCTATATAAGCACAGAACATATTTTTTTACAGAAGTTTTTAAATAGTGAACTTCTATCCAGAAGCAATGTCTTCGCTAACCAAAAACGTCTGTAAAAAAATATGTTCTGTGCTCATATAGAGCCCTATTCAATTGGCCAAATCGCAATTGAATGAGGCCCACAGTTGGTAACATTAAGGGCCTCATTCAATTGCGATTCACTGCTACTAACTTAATGTTACCAACTTAGGGCCTCATTCAATTGTGATTTGGCCAATTGAATAGGGCTCTATATACGCACATAGCCTATTTTTTTACAGAAGTTTTTAGTTAGTTAACTTCTATCCAAAAGCAAGGTCTTCACTAACTAAAAACTTCTGTAAAAAAAATAGGCTATGTGCGTATATAGAGCCCTATTCAATTGGCCAAATCACAATTGAATGAGGCCCTAAGTTGGTAACATTAAGTTAGTAGCAGTGATGTGGGTTCTCCGGGTCAGTTAGCTGACTCTTCCACTCATTTTAAATAACAACCAATGGCAATTCTATTAATTTATAGTATCATTTTCATGTATTATTCAATGTGTCCTATTGACCCCATACCCCACTCTGCATTACAGACCTACCCTATGCCACTAGGATAAATTAGGTATTTTTTGTCTGTAAGATAAAACACCATTTGGTAAAAAGAGGCCAGTATGTCCCTAACAAATACAATTGTGATTGGAGGGCTCTGATGGAATATGACCCAGGAGCGGTTATTATGGGACCTTATTATTCAGCTTGATGAATTCTTCAACAATGGCACCAACATCCCTTGAGCACACCATACTTCTCCTAGAGGTTAATCTCATGTAATAGAACCAACAGGTTAATTGTCTTGACATGTGAATGTTCTGTAAATCATATGGTAATATACCATGCTCCAAGATTGGGAGATAGCGTGTTCTTAGATTATATTAACTAGATACAGACTGGTATTATCTGCTGATGGTTTCCAGTCTACAATGGGAGGTAATAGCAGCCTCCCTGCTCAGGTAATTGGTTTATACATCCAGAAGCAATAGTAGCAATCTCTGCACAGACAGACTAGCAGTAAAAAGTCAGTTCCTTAAGGCTATTTCCTTTGTCTTTTCAATTGCTTGCACATCCACAAGAGATACAGAGAGAGGAAGAGAGAGGCCGAGAGAGTGTGTGTGAGAGAGAGAGAGAGGGAAAAATGTTAATTTGTGAATTAATAGCTTTTCTCAGCGGAATTGTAAATTCAAATGTCACCTCACACAACACTGTAGCTGGTCTGCAGAAGAAGCAATGACAAGATACCACATTTTCCTCCCCCCGCCATTCGCAAAGATGCATATCCCCTCCCCCATACACGCACTGGATTAAATACTACTATTAAATGGGGGAATGCAAGCATTGGATTGCAGAGATCACAGCAGGTCCTGGAGCTCGGAGTAGGAAAGGTGAGGTCTGAAATCTAAAGAAAACTCTGAAAAACATGGTACCCCCCCCCACTATCAGTGTCACCAACCGTCAAATAAAACACACTAGGCCAGGAGATGTACCCCACATATTCACCAAGCTTCACAAGACCAGTATCTGTTTATTCTAGGAAATTAAATTCCACTGCAGCCCAAGCAAAGTTTAGTGAATCTGGCCGACTGCCCCTATAATAATCTCCTATAAACAGTAACTAAATATTATAAGGATACTGCATTATCTATGGACTAGACCACATTGCTCTGGGTACAGCCGATCTTACCTAAAAGGAATGTCTTATGAGTAAGTATGGTTGTGATATACATAACAAGAGCAATGGGATCTAATCCTCTATCCATCTCCCTAACTC
>CM050171.1:27228885-27256385 GCA_027410445.1 Discoglossus pictus
AAGTTTACTTTGTCTTATAGGAAGGCAAAGAATGTCATCAATCAAAGTGCAGATGGGTGTATCATAACTATAAGATTAACAGGACTCTGACATCCAGCAATGTTTATGATGCATTTAAAAGAACCTGTTTAAATGTTAAAAGAGAATTATAACCTCCCTTATAATCCCATATAATGCTTACACAAGAGTATGGCGGGTGCAGCCAATCACATGCTGCATCAGCAGAGTTATTGTTTGCAATACATTATTGTATGTCATATGCATTGCTGGTTGGCTGTGGAACCTAATAACTACATCTTGTTAGAATGAGACACAAGGCCCCACAGAAACACATTGTTTCTGCATACAGCTATAACGGGCCCTCTCTGCAGCCTGTGATTGACTGCACTTTTATTTAAACAGTTTAAGAAAGCGCTGCTAAGATTTTTAAGTGTGTTCGGGCATTAAAATCCAGTTATCAGACTTTAGATCATTAATTTTTCATTAATTGTGCAATCTTAAAGCCTGGTCTTTGGAATTTGTGGTTAAACATTTGGGCCCTCATTCAATTGCGATTTGGCCAATTGAATAGGGCTCTAAATAAGTACATAACATATATTTCTTAAAGAAGTTTTTAGTTAGTAAGCATATATCCAAAAGCAAGGTTTTCACTAACTAAAAACTTATTTAAAAAAAATATGTTAAGTGCTTATTTAGAGCCCTATTCAATTGGCCAAATCACAATTGAATGAGGCCCTTGGAATTTACTATTGCTTTAAAATATTTACAGGTAGTGATACCTTACAGAGAACCTATATCTAGATTGCAAAGATTTCCTCTTCCTATGTGATTTTTTTTGGATCAAGACCGCCCCCAAACTAGGTTATATGTGTCTTATAAACTGTTAGGAATTTATGTCCTAATACTAATTAAATTAGATATTTTCAGTTGTATTTCCACATTTACACTTCTTTTATGGAATACTAATATCCAAATGTTATATTTTATTTTTACGTAGCCCTGACAGGTTTTATCGGGTTGTACACAGAATCTTACAGAACAACTGCAAGTTTTTAGGAGGATCGTTTTATCTCCCATTTCTTCTGGAGAACACGGCAAAATAAAATATTAGATTGAATGTTCTTTTAGTTGGGAACTGATTATATTGTAAATAGAAGCTCAGCCTTAAAATGGCCTACAGTTTGAATTTGCTTAAAAATCATAGGCACAGATCAGAGATTAGGACTATAAATAATATATATATATTTGTATGTGTATATATATATATATATATTTTTTTTTTTATTTACTTATATATATATATATAAGTATATATGTATAAATGTATGTGTGTGTGTGTATATCTGTGTATATATATATATATATATATATATATATATATATATATATATATATATAAATAAGATATATACCGTATATATATATATGTATATATATGTATATATATATATATATATATATATATATATATATATATAATACAACTGCAAGTCTAAAAATAAGTTTAACAAATATATATATATAGTAGAATACTGGTTATCCGGCACCCAACTAAATGGGACTCTCAAGCAACCGGCACCGGCATGAATTCCCCATTTTCAAAAAATTCTCGCATTATCCGGCACTATCCGGGGTTTGAGACTGCAAAAAAAAAAAAAAAAGCTAACTTTTTCTAATTGTTTTTTCTGGGCCTAAATGGCTCAGTTTAAGTGCTAATGCCATTTCAAAGGCATTTTAAGAGAAGTTAATCAGTTGTGGTTGGTATATATTATATATACACTTGTTGGCTAAACTTGTGGCTCACCCTACAAATACATACGGAAACAGTCCATCATATTTATTGTATCATAAATCCCTTCCATTCTTATCATCTCCAAGTCATTGTCTTCAAAGAAAGATGCTTTAGTAAATACATCACCAGTTTCATGTAAGATATGTTGAAAATAATTAAAAAAAACTAAGTTGCAAATTAAAAATGCTGTATGTCATTGTCAAACCCATAAAATGAATATTGCTTAGAATGATTCCTGGAGGCTTCCAATTGCCAAGCTAGCAATAACTCTTATCCTGAAGAAGTTCTACATTTATATAAAGCAACTCTTGAAGAGAGGCGCCAGATTTCAATATTTCCAAAGAGATAATAATGGAAAATGCAAGAGACAGACAAGTGGCTCGCCAATGAAGAACAACAATGGTGCCAAAGAGACAAGAGATTTGGAGAACCAAAAGCAACAGCTGAGAGCTGACTCTCTTAAGCTCCATCGGGACAGTATGGAGGTTGCCAAAGCTAGACAGGAAATGCCAAGTAGACGTGTAATGACACCGCCAGTGTGGAAGACGCTGATAGCGCCAGGCTCACAAAAGAGGAGCCATATTTATTAGAGCGTAGTGCCAATTGCCTTTACGCATTCAGGTGTAAAAAATAAGCAACAAATACATTAAATGCCCTTATTACATATTCAGTTTTACCCTATGGTGAAATGATGCTGGTTTGCATTGGCTGGTGGATTTTTTTGTATAAGAATTTCTTAAGACATTCACTGTTCTTTTAGCCAATGTGATTATATTAGATTGGAAGTCTGCAAGTTTTCAATCTCGTTATGTACTTTAGGGAAAGCACTATGTATGCTTGAGTTTAAGCTCAAAGACAGGGCCCTCCCTGTATAGTTCTACAGAATAAAGGATAATAAAATAATAATAATTAAATGGACTCTTTAGGCATTTTTTGTTTCTTTTATATACATCTTTTAAATTAATTAATTAATTAATTAATGTTATCCTCCTCAATGTAATTATGATATAAAGTTTACACTTTACTTACTTCTAAAATCCCCACAAAGTAATAGCTTCTTACCTTTTGGAGCCTCCCAATCTCTTCCTGTTCAGCCATGTTGCACAGCTGTGACTACAGTCACTCCCACAGGGCATGTGCCTCACACTAATGACAAGCTGTGTGTCTTAGCAGCATGAGACACATGCAGTGTGAAACTCATCCTCTGTGACTGTGGCTTAAGGTCTCAACTGTGCAATATGGCAGCTATCATGAGGGAGAACAATAAGAAAGGGGGAGGTTCCAGAAGGTAAGAATCTTTTACTCTGGGGACTCCTTAGAAGTAAGTGAAGTGTAAATTTCATATCCTAATTACATTGAGGATGATACAATTAATTAAGTAACCTGGTTAAAACATTTTCATATAAAAAAAGTTATTTGCCTGAAGTCTTTAAAAAGAAACCTCACCTAACACCTTTATAGAAAGTCTTATTTGCGGAGCTCCTCACATCTCCAATATGCTCTTTAGCCAATTTTTATGATTTGAATAAATCTATTCTTTAAAAAAAAAAAAATACTTTCAGTGGCCATTTATGCTCTGCTACATTGCTGCAAAAACCAAGATGTGCGTTGGACATATAAATGACTCACTTTACATAAAATGGTTATTTATTTTTGAAGTTGGATGCAACAAGCCTTGCAAATATCAAAAGCAACTTCTGGTAACAGTTTTGTATTTTAGATTGTGATGAACGTATACATTTGAGTGTGTTCTTATTTCATTGTTTATAAGCTTTAATGTCCTTTGCTTGAAGAAGTTTATTTAAGATCCTTTTAGTTTTTCACATAACCTTGAAGCTCAGAGGGACATCATTGATTTCACATAATGTCATCATTAAAGTGACAATGTATTTGCTTAAAAATAGCAGCAATTATTACTCCTAAAGACACACATTAAATTACTTTAAACACTAATGGAATCAAGAGATAGTTAAGGTAAAAAAACAAAATAAAATGCAGAATATATTCTGTTTCCCTTTTTCATTCCCCAGTTTACTGTTTTCTCGCAGCTATTTTTCATGCATTATATTAAAAAATATCAGTTATTGAGAAATATTTGTTTTGTGATACAAAAATTCAAGAATTGTATTAAAATTATCCAATTTATTTGGTTGTTCCTACAACTTCCACCTTTAGTTTTTCAGATCTAATAAGTAATTAAGTCATCTCTTGCAAATATAATTTCCTTACAATATATTGTGACAAATAATTGTTAGCTTGTCTTGCTCATTCTGCAAATCAACAACAGAGCCATCGCAAAATACTTAAAGAAAGTTAGTAGAAAAAAATCACCAATTAAAGAATCAACGCATAATGAACATAAAAATAAGCAGCAACAATTCAAACATCAAGATCTTAAATTAAACAAAATGCATATTGATACTTCGGCAGGAACCTGGAGAGATCCATGATATGTTGGTGGAAGTTGTGGTGGAGAGCTATTGTTGTAGTGAATGATGCAAGGGATCTGCTTCTTGGCCAGTGAGAGGCAATGGAAATTGTGTCTATTTCAGGCTTATCCAATTATCTTACAATGGCTCTCTGTTTCTCTCTCGCAACTGTCAAAACACACCCGCTCATGATTCAGGAAGTGATGTAACAAACACAAAATGGATTCCTGTACTTATAAACAAAGTCTTTAGATTTCCCCCCCCAAAAAAACGTTATGCCCATGGCTCCTTTATATGAATCCCAGGTGTGTAAGTCGTCTGCCAATCATGGCATATCATGGAGAAAAGAAATCTAACCTGTATATTGTAAAAGAGAACTGAAAAGGGTGGAGCAAGAATATGGATGTGGGCACTAATTCCTAGTATTTAAGATGCGTTTGCAGGTTCGATGGAGGGGGAAATATTACAAAGTCCCTTTTGTGGTGATAACAGGTTACTTTTAAACTGAAGTTTATGGGCATCAAAGGTATTTTATTATGTGAGCCACAATACAGAAAACACAGCTACACAAACCAAGGTATCTGTAACCTGTCAACCTGAAAAAAAGCCAACAAATCTATAAAGACAAAAACAAAGTTGCCTGATATGCTGCTCTTCCAGTCAGTCATAATAACCACAACAGCAAATCAAACCAGCTGTAAATCCAGGAATAAAACGTAAAAGCTGAGACATCATCAAAATAATCATAAATTTGTTACAGGAGCACATTGGCGCCCGGCCACCGAACTCTCATTTTAACCCAGTGGCTGTCGGAAAACAATTTCCCTGAATAATCTGATTACATGCTGTTTGTTCTAGATATTTCTCTGGTCTCGCTTTGCTTTAAGATGTACAAAGGAGAATGATCCGGCTTATTTCCCTTAACTCTTTCCATAAACCTTGGGAGAATAGAATTGTTCAAACATCTCCTACTGAGCCGGCGCTGTGAATCACTCTGCTGCCGTCATCCAACCAGAGAGTTTGGCTACATCATCTTGACACATAATTATCTCCCCTCTTCTTAATCATCCCGGCCGCTGAAACTGTCTAATGAAAGCAGCAACAAAGATGACAGAGGAGGATGTTTAAGGTGGCTGGCAGAGGTAAAGATATTTCACCTTACAATGGATGGCAAAAAGGAAAGTAGAAACTAGGCAATATACTCATCAAAAAGGGTAAAAAGTTGGATTATTAACACCAATTAAAAACATAGGCTTATTAAATGACCACTGACGTGTTCATCAGTATGTGAAGAAAAATATGAAATATATCTTTTAAAAGCTATATCTGGACTTCAGCCTAATTTGTTCTCTCCACCCCTCTTAGCGGTCCTAGGAGGTGGGAGAAGATCTTCTAATAACATTCTTTGCCTTACTCTTTGCATTGGATATTGAAATAAAACCTGCACCAGTCAGCTATAATGGGAAAGTGGAGAACCAACACAATCTTCCAGCTAGATAGACCATGGCATATGTACTACAGATGTAATGCATACTTTTAACCGTAATATCTCTACTTTATTCATAATACAGTAGACTATCAGTTAACCAGAACTCAAGCAACCAGAAAAAAATTAAATCCTGTACTTAAAAAAAAAAAATAAGGTTTACAGGGCTCAACAAATGCCAGGAGCCAGGTTGTCAGGCCACAAAATGCTTACAGGGACCTAGTTTGCATCCATTGTACATCTCTGCAATTCAGTTTTACCTGGAAGCAGAACGGCATGAGTGACTGAGCCAGGGCAGTATTGGCGTTACGTTCCCGGGGCATGAGTGACTGAGCCAGGGCAGTGTTGGCGTTACGTTCCCGGGGCATGAGTGACTGAGCCAGGGCAGTGTTGGCGTTACATTCCCGGGGCATGAGTGACTGAGCCAGGGCAGTGTTGGCGTTACGTTCCCGGGGCATGAGTGACTGAGCCAGGGCAGTGTTGGTGTTACATTCCCCGAGATCAGCACTGCACCCTCCAGCCGAACGAACCCGTGTGTAAGTGAGGAGTGAAAGCTGCTGCTGCTAGAACAGCCCTCACTGACAAATATACTTAGCAGAGCGTCCTATGTGAAGCTAATCTAGGTCTATTTTAATGGCAACTCTCAATCCACTACAAACTACATTTATCCGGCATCTACCAATCCCCATGGGTGCCGGATAACTGAGAGTCTACTTTAATATGAACGAACAGTGTTAGGAAAATGTCAACACACAATCAAGTTTTTAAGTCTATATTTAAAAAAAAAAAAAAAAACCTATTAAAAAACATATCCAGTTGGGATCACTATATATTTTAGCTCAACATAAAGTCAAGATCATTCAGTCCCAAAGTAAAGTAAGTTTGGAGAAATTTTCGAGGAAATCTTTTCACAACATCATTTTGAGATACAGTACTAATTAACCAAGATGATTAATGAAAGTGCCAAACAAAATAAAGTATATGGAATTAAAAGGTCAAATCATTAAAAGCAGTCTAATGTCTCCAAGCCCTGACAATGGAAAACTAGGAACACAAGAGAGGCCCAAGGACAACCAATCAAGTTTCATGGAGTGTAATATTAAAATATATTGCTATTCGTTAAAAATATAATGAAGGCTAATATTGGACTAAACTGTGGTGGTAAAGAGTGTGGTTAAGAAAAGTAGTTAATGTTCACATTTACTTTGTATTATAGCAAAATGGTTGAAGTATTTTATTGATATTTGGATTATTACCCCAACTTTGTTACTGCATTTGATAAACCAACATATCCTTGTACACAGTGCTTCCTCTACCAGTAGCTCTAATTATTAATTATTGTATTTGTTTTGCTTTGAATCTTATTTTTTTAAGAAATGTATGAAAATACTTATCTAGCAGTGAGTTGTAAAGTGCTGATATGTCTAAGGAACACTACGTTTTTAACACAAATCCAAATAACAAAAACTATCACTAAATAAAGTATGAAGTTGACAAGTTACCAGTCCATTGATATCAGCAAAGTGCTCAGACATAAAAGACTTTGGAACAGGAGCTATTCTAGCAGAAGGGCGTTGTATGGAAGTCATTCCCATTGCTACAACTGATATGGTCCAGGAACATCTGGTAAGCATAGGCTTGAAATCAGACTCTATGTACATGAGACAAAGTATATAGAGAGGAAGGAGAAGCTCTCTGTGTTACCATACCTTCATCGCGTTTCCTCTTTTCGCCATTTGAACGAGGAATGCCCAGGATGCCATTTATGGAGTAAGAGCCGACAGGATCATTGGAGGCGCTGGAGACTGGGGGAGATGCTGTACTGGGAACTGAACAGAACGAAAAAGCAGAAATCAGACGGTCTGAAGACTAATATATTGTGTTTAGGAAGCTGTTCTATAAAATATTATCGTATGAAATTTAAAATACATCTCCCTACATACACTCGTCAAATATATGATATTTTTGGAACTAATTTTTGGTTATTAAATAGAATTATAATTAATTTTGCATTCAATAAAAAGTATAACCTGTCCAGAGCTCATTTGGAAATAGCTAATAATCATTAGAATCAATTAAGATAAAAGGGAAGATAATGGACAAAATCTGCACTGACCTTTTCTTGTATAATATTTGACTCAAGTAAAGAAAATATAAATACTATATTTTTGGTTTTGGGTTTAGTCTTTTGTATGTAATGATATGTTTTTTTGTATTTCTTTTCTGAATATGATAAAGAATTCAATTTAAAACTACAGCTGTTTTGTTTAAATGATAACCTCTAAATCCAAAACCAATTCTTCATTTTAAATCAAAGTAATGTAAGAAGATGGCATCACAATAATTACATTTTGGGGGGCTAATTGCTTAAAACATTAAGGGCCTCATTCAATTGCGATTTGGCCAATTGGATAGGGCTCTATATAAGCACATAGAACAAAACCGAAGTTTCTATGCAAAAGCAAGGTCTTCACTAACTAAAAACGTCTGTAAAATAATAGGCTCTGTGCTTATATAGAGCCCTATTCAATTGGCAAAATCGCAATTGAATGAGGCCCACAATGTAATATAATCCAAACTGCGGAAAACAAGATGTTTTGCATGGTAAATCATATATCAACACACAAAAATACTTTCCATAGCATTAATAATGAGCTAGGAATTATATGGCCTTGTTTTATTACATTATTTTCCAGCCCTTCATAATATATATATATATATATATATATATATATATATATATATTCAACTAAATAGTTACTCTATTGCATTTACACATATTCAACTTTTATTATTATATATTAAAACAACGATACAGTTTGGGATTCACAGATATTGACCTATAGCTACAATAGAGAACCTGAGTTGGACGCCATCAAAGGCCTGTCCACATCATCAAAATACCATGTTACTCTGTATTGCCCTTCTGTTACAGCATGGTCAGAACTGTATAAATCATAATGATGTCCAGTATGGTCATAGTCAATGCCAGTGATGGACGTGACTCATACTAGGATTGCCTGGAAGGCAGCAGCCAGTTATATCTGATCTATGGACTGAAATCACTTTTCCAGGAAAGATTAGAAACTACACATTTTTATTCCAGGCAAAAATACAACCCCACTGACGCAATATAAGTCCATAATAACTTCCTTCTTGGTTTTACAGCATGAGGTCATCTTTCTACATGACCTCTTAGTATGTATTAATTGAAGGCAACGATCATTCATTAGCAAACCATCTTACACAACTGAGTGCACTATTACCATAAACCTGATATCATATAGTACAGTCGGGGTTAGTTGCTCACTGAACTTGAACACCATAATGTGGGCAAACCTAAAAACTTCAGTTGTCAAAAATGTCCTGGTAATCAAGCTTAAACAACGATTGCTCAACTTCATTTGGAAGCCATTTTGAAAGAGAGGGTAAATAACAAACTAAACTAAAGTTGTCTAGAAGGGTTGATCAATCATTCATGATCCTCTATGAGGAAGGTGGATCAGTCCTGGAGGAATTTTGACCAAATCAAAGATCCCAGGAGGACGCAAAGTAAAATCCAAAGTCATGACAGCTTTGAAATGAAGCCAATGAGAGAATCATACCACAATGGCGTTCTCCTCTAATGCATGTTATTTATAAATGGCCAAAAAGGAATATAGATATATTTCAAATCAAATATGAGATTATATGGTCTAATTCTCACTTTTCACCTTGAACCTTGGCATTGACCATACTAAATGCATATTGAAGAGTAAGGAATGCAGGCAGGAATTATGAACTTTGCTCATATATTTTGATTTAATTACCGATTGTGTGGCCTGGCGCGCTTACTGGCGTTCCAGATCCATCAGGAGTCGGGTGGAATGGCTGCTGTACTTTCGTTCTGATGATCCTAAAAACAGAGATATAACTATTATGTTAGAGTGCAAAATTACAAGTTGCAAACAGTCTTCATTTTTTTCTAGAATGTTACAGTAGGAAGCCTATTTATTAACCTTATAATGGTTTACATGGCTTGATAAATAGGTGCCATAGAATAACATGGGCAATGGAGATATAAATTCCAGTTCTTTCACTCCTCAATAAGTAAACAAATCCAACCTGGTTTGGAAGACTCCAGTGGGCATTGTGGCCGTGCATACATGTCACAATACGTTCATATATGTTATATCTATGTTATGAATTAATAGCACAGACAAGTGTTTCATTATAAAAGATCCCTAACGACTTGGGACACAGCGACAGCCAAATCATATTAACGGTGACCATGCAGAATGAAGCTGTTAAGCCCAGCCGTGAAAATTAAAAAGGAAAGGGCTGAATTATGAGTGGTCCATGTGGCATGTGGAATGGTGTAAGTCAATCAGTGGTGGCGTGTAACAGATTGGAGAGATTTCTAATCAGTGGTGGCAGACAGTGGTTTAAAATATTAAATAAAAAATACAAAATTCTTTAAAATTCACCAATTTTCAAGCAGTATAATATATAATAAACACATCATATGTACCGAGGCAGTTGGTAAAGCCTTTATTAAATTATTTTTTTACTAATGTTATGGAACTGTAACTATGTGCAAGTCTCCATCACAATACATGTAAAGGGATATGTAAGTGAGCTAGATTATTAATGCATCTGAAAGAGGAGAATTAGTAGTGTAGGAAAACATTTTTTTGCATGCTATGTTTTTTGTCATTTACATTTTATCGTGTACACCCCTAGAAAATCCCACCTGAATTAACATAACATTATAATTCAGAATCAGGATAATACATTGTATCATTCTACACCTCAGTGGCTTCTGGCCGTGCTCAGTACAAGAACTGCAACAGTTACTTCCTGTGCTCTGTACCAGAAAGGTCAAAATATGTACCCTGCTGTATTTCCTGTGTCTACCCGGCTTATGTAAGCGTCCTGTGGGTGTGAACAGCTGTATTTGACTTTTGTGCAAATAATTTTGTAAGTAAACTGAACTTTTCTATATAACACATGTTTTCATACACTACTAATTCCCCTCGCTCAGATGCATTCATAATCCAGCTCACTTACATATCCCTTTAATGAAGAGGTTGGCTCCAGTTGCACATAGTAGATCTTATTAGTGCACACCTAACAATATATGATAATATACCAATATACATACTTAATATGGTGGCATTTTGACGTGCAGATTATTGATACACTGGCCCACTATCATCACATTAAAAAAAAAAAATACATGTGACCAATCTCCCAGTGTATGACGTATCTCAGAACTTATCATTCCCTATCGTAAATAGATTTTTATATATTTTTGTCAAAGTACAATGTATGCATTAGTGTTTACATGGTGACCTCTACTATTTGTTCTTGCATATTGCTATCCTTGAGCTCATGTTCTACTATATTTTCCATTAACATCACAATTAAAAAAAATTGGAATGACTATTGCTGGACACGTCACATTTTTGAGCAGATACACTTTTTGAAGACTGGGCATAATCATGTTTTATAAAAGCTTCTTCTATCTTGGCCCAAGGATGGACACCATACATTTGCATGAATGTTGGGCGTGTTAAATGTGAGCACTGCATACAATCCAGCACGATATGCATTGAAGTGTCAGCACATAGTTTATACAGCAATGCTTTGATGTATACTATTGTGTTGTGAATGGTGTGTGAATTGCATTAGCACAAACATACAAACAGACGCACTGCTCTATAGCCATCGTAGGACTAGCTCCAGACACAATACTTGATAATTCACTGTATGAGTTACTATGTGCCATTCTTTGAGTTTTACAACACAATCGCTATAGATAACCTGCCGTCTGTGTAACAAAGACACCAATACTAATAAAACATCACCTGGTTAAAAGCATTAACTTTTATAAGCACTTTCAGGGTAAACATTTCAAGCCACTGTCTTGGTCAATTTGTGGACTAGGAAGTCTGATTTTCAAAAAGATTTAGGGTAAAGGTTTAATTCAAAGTTAAAGTTCTTTGGAACTCAAACCATCATCTTCCTAGTATAAATGGCAAGGACAAAACATGGGTAGGACAGATCTGTTGTTCATATTTTACTATGGGGAGCCTTAAAATAGTAATAAAACGTCTCTGTAAATGACTAAGGAGCCGACCAGGAGCCAACCAGACTAAGGAGCCAACCAGACTAGTGATGAACTATCCAAACTTATTTAAGAGGCTGTATTTAGAAATATATAAAACACACAGAAAACCCTATTTTTAAATACAATTTAACATTAACTAATATTCATGGATGTTCACATTAGATATACAGCAATTTTACAATAGATCAAACAATATGGTGTCTGTATTTGAATCGTACTAAATTAAATACTCCTAGATAATAACACAACAAAGTGATCTATGCTATTATAAAGCAAAAGGTTATGAGTAAATATTGTTAGTTTTATATATAGATGGTTGTGAAGAGTGAGGTAGCCGTGATGGTCCAATAATCTAGATAAATAATCAGAGTAATTAATATGTTTGTCCATTAAAAAAGCTATCACTATATACTGCAATACTCTGATTATATTCATCTATATATATAGATTGAAAAACAAAGCATTTGTGGGCACATTTGCATGTCCCAGCTCAGCTTCCCAGAGTTCAGTGTAATAACTGTTTTTCTTGGAATTCTGAGCTGGTAACAGTTTTTTTTAACTGGTTTTAGACGTTCAAATGTGAACACAGATGTACTATTTATTTACTGTACTACTGTACGGTGGAGGGCTTCTATCGCTCTTTTGCCCACCATATATTAAATGATTGTTGTGGTGAACTACCTACACACAAGGTCCACAACACAAGCTGAGATCCTGCTCCATGCTGATGATATCCAGTAAGCTTAAAACAGCTGTACGTGGATAGGATTCCCAGCTTGTGTATAATCCAACCTTGGCTTTGCATAAAAAGCTGTGTAATGTGGCGGGCATAGGCTTAAAGGATGCCATGTCTGAAATGGTTATGGATTGAAGAACAAAGCATTTGTGGGCACATTTGCATGTCCCTGCTCGGCTTCCCAGAGTGCAGTGTAATAACTGTATTTCTCGGAATTCTGAGCAGGTTTTTTAACTATATATATATATATATATATATATATATATATATATATATATACTGTATATAAATAAATATAAATATATTAATGATGAATTTAAACCCAATAAACTAATATTATGAGGCGTAAATTAGTATGTAAGTATAGTTATAAGCCATTTTACGTAGATGGAACCTTGTTCAAGTTCCCCTACCAATCACCCCCCCCCCCCCCCCCCAAAAAAAAAAAAATCAACCTGATAAATAAGAGATGCCACCAAATAATATCTCAAAATATAATATTTCCATATGCAATGCAGTGTTATTTATGGGGGAAGTCTTTTCATTACTAAATATTTTGACAACAGGCATTCAGTACAAACTGACATAATCTTTATTGACCGGACTCTGTCCTCCCCTATTATATGTTGGCTTACTTCTCCTTGCCTTGTTGAGCGTTGATTTATTTAGAAAGAAGTTTAATAAGTTTTTTGGGAAAGCAGGTGGTGCTGCACACACTCTCATAGATTTTATCTTTGAGTCAAATAAATGATGAATCTCTTGGCATTAAACTACAGTGGAACTAACGCAAGTGGAAAATGAAAGATTGTTTTACGTTTATTGCGTTTAGTGTGTGATTGGAAGGTCTGACACCGCGCTCTGCATGATGATTGTCGTTTATCTCTCGCTGGCCCATCCAGCTCTCTTTATTCCATGTTTTTTGGTTCTTTTGTTGGGATCTATCTTCAAACACCCTGAAGTGCCACAGTGGATGTTGGAGTTTATCGATTTCACCAGTGCAGTGAAACCAGAGGTTAGGGGATGGGGTGCAGGCAAAGAGATGTACACACAAAAAGCAATAAATTATTTCTGACAGTTAAGCAATAGTGTCAGAGTGCTGAGCACAAGTCCTGTGTCACGATTAGATTCCTCTTAAGCCTGATGACACTGTAGAAAAGGTTAAATGTCTGATGGAACCGTATACCTACAGGGCCAAAGCATCCCGCAGCAAAGCAAGTGATACAGGGCAGCTATATCAATGCTTTAGGCTTTAATATTAATCTTATTATTGATCTCAATACATAGCCATACATTTCAGCGCATCCAGACAGAGCTGCTGCTTTAGGAAGGGCAAAATCCAATGAAACCCCAGTTTATGTCTTAAAACACAAAAAAATATTCCAATATTAGAAAATTGACATTTTACTTTTCAACATAAAATAATATTTTAGCTAATAATCAGCTATAGGGAAAGATAACATTTGATAAAGCTAATTTTGTTGGCATTTTTTTAGTATAGCTGTAAAAACATGTATTTTCCTATTATTATATTTTATTGTGCAATAATAGTTTCCACAGTTGAGTTTGTTTCGAGATGGGTTAACAAAGCTGTATTAAAAGGTTCCTCATATTTTTTTTTGCTAAATACCAAAAATATATAATTTTAATAAATATTAATAATATAATATCCATACACTGAAAAACCCTTGGAGAACATTTCCATTCCTATGTTATCCCTCAATATCGCTCATCTCAGACACCATATTTTCTTTTACTACCCATTCATGGGAGAAAGACATTAGGTCAACGCATATTTTTGGATTTTTTTATATACTTTTCATGACACTACATATTTCGACACTAATATAATTTTTTGTTGTGGGTACATATCGCCAGTTTTATGCTTGTAATTTTTGTCTAGAGTTTTGTGTTTGCAAAGTGAAGAGATTATGAGAAAAAAAATAAAAAAAATAATCATAATGCTGATTTTGGGATTAAAGAAAGTAAAAAAAACATCAAGCAGTACAAACAGTGCTAACACGGTGGAAGATACAGAAATATTTGCAGTGGAAATACCCGATTATATTCCATGTAAACAAGAAATTCAGCGAGTCAAGCACCTGAACTAATGAAGCCTGTTTTCTTATGGATTTGTGTGCTATGGTTGATTGACTTGTAAACTAAAATATACAAAGATTTCCTCATACCGCTGAGTGCATTGTCAGTAACTAATAAAGGGAACTTGGGACAACTGCTTAGGATTTGCATAACTTGTATGATGTCATAAAAGCATTTGCAATGTATATTGGGGGCCGAGCATAAAGCATTCGCCCTACTGATAGGCATGCATCAATGTCCACAGATCATACTATAAACCGTATAATAAATACATTGGTACCCATTATATATATATATATATATTTTTTTTTTTTATTTATTTTATTTATTTATTTATTTTTTTAATTTTTAAGTTTACACAAGCTGACAGCAGCTGAAATAAGACACACTGGGATATATATATTGTATTCTATAGGATAAAACCATTCAAGTATAATAAATGATTTAATAACATTCAAAACGGAAGTATTATTGGAAAAAAAAGAGAAAAATATGAACATGAGCTCATGATATAAAGTTAAAGGGTGTCAATGCTAATTTCCAAAATTAGTAGCAGATAAGAGATGCAGCTTCCCATTCCAAGTGGTAGTAACAAATACATCAAATAAATGTAAGCATGGCTATAATATACATAAACTATACACTAGCAGCCCTATTAAATTCCCCCAAAGTGGAAACTCGTAGCCCGTAATGGAGCCCGCTAGACTTGCGGTTATTAAATTGGCCTCTTACAGCTACCCACAAAAAAAAACCCTATGGGATGACCAAATTGGAACCCCGTTGCCGCAAAGCCTTTGATCTGTCAAGCCTGTGAATGTTACATTCGCAAATCGCTATTAAATTGCTACGAATCGACCAGCGTTCAAACCCGTAACCTGCAAATGGAGCCAAAAAGCCTACAAGAGGACCTGCAAGGGGGTTAAAGTCCTATCCGTAGCACTGTAAATGCAAATATAAACACACTACTGAATTTTAATTTAAAGGGAAAGAGATGTCAAGTATTAAAATTAATAGCACAACATTCTCAAACTCACAAATCTGAAATATAAAATACTTTTTTTTATGTTTAATTTCCGTGTTATATCGATCCCGGCAATCAATGTGTTAATACATATAATGGAACTCGCATGGACTAGAATATCATATTTACTGATTTATTAATATTACATTATTTCTGGAATGAGGGTCCGATGGTAACTCGTAATTCAAACCCGTAAGGGATTGAAATCTAATCTCCATTTTCAGTGACGTAATGACGACAATCTATTTTACTGTTGGCTCCATCTATACCCATAACTACAGGTTTGACTAATTGATCATGGTCACGGCCGCACATGCAACGCGCGCAAGAAAGGTTTACGGGTTTGGATGTCAGCCACATCTGTTGCGGGCTTGGCTTTATGGGTGTACCGGTGCCACTACAGGCTGGGAATTTAATATGGCCCTAAGTATTTTCATAGATCGAATTAGCTGACAAGATAGGCATACTGGTTTGTATCTGTTTTCAGTTCAAATTTATAATAAATGAACTAGAGATGGTGAAATAAAAAAATATAAATTAAATCAAACTACAATTGAGAGTAAGTATAATAATCTAGCAGACATTAATCAAATAATAAATGTTTTTATGTATATTTCTATAGTTCTTAACTTATACAAGTTATATTAGTTAAAGTAGGGTCATATTTTATTAGTCCATATACCTATACAGATAAGATCAGTGTATATCAGTCTTGAACCACATGCAACAGCGCTGGCCGTGTAACACTTAGTTAAATTGTTGGGGGATTCTTAGTGGGAATTAGTGGAGATGCGTTAGAGGGCTTTCCTGTCTTTGTGAATTTTTCTGAACCGTTACAGTAGCCTCTCCTAATAATATGTTGCTACAGAATAGAAAGCATTTGTCAAAGCCTTTAGAGTAGAAGCCATTGTTACCAGTTTCCCCCTAAGGTGTTCTGGTCAATGGCTTTTAACAATAGCTTTTAGAGACCAGCGGTGTGGATGGCAAGCGCTTACATTCAATGATATTCCAGTTTAGATCTGCAGAACCAGTATAACAGATGTCAGAAAGGACAGGCCCTATTATGTCAGGACTAACTAAGAACAAGCAGGTAACTGGTAAGAAAGAGGGCATCTCATACTGCACGCCACTGAATATCAAGAGGGGGGGCATTATTTTTGCTCTACACCAATGTTCATGCCCCTACTTTATTGGCTTTTATACAACTAGTGTAAATAATTTTGAATATAATCAAGTCATACTTGAATTACCAAATGTTTTGTTCTGTTGTATAAATCCAGACCCAAGGATTTGTTGCATTTCAATAAATTACCAATATGGCGGCTCATATATATACATTCCAAGCTTTGTGACATAAATAAACACAAAGCCACTTGAACGTCTACAGGAATCAAAAACCCTTGGGGTAGAGTTATACATAGTCAGTGATATAGTAGGAAAAGCATGTCTGCTTTAATTTATTGGATCTATATTAAAAAAAATAGACGTGCCCATTGTTTATACCAGCTGTACAAAAGAGATTAGTTTAGAAATTGCTTTTGTTTGTCCCTTTAACCCAAAGAGGAAAAGTAAAAGAAATATATATAAATAAAATCCCTTCTTCCATCCACCCTCCTGTTTTTGAAATGTATCAATATTTTATTTTTATTTTTTACTTAGCTCCATAAGAATTGATTGACCGCCTGACTTGTGCCATTCACATAAATCCAGGGACTTTATTCAGAAGCCATGTTCATGCTATTGAATAAGCAATTTGGGAGGGTGAATTAACTGCAGTTGCTGGAAAGTCCCTGAAGAAATATTAAAATTGCTGGCAGACCAAATCAATACTCGCTGAACACCCAGTACGAGTGGCCTTGGAATTCTTTAATGGATATGCACAGAACACTTTGCTGTATGAAAGAGGGAATCCTCCAAACGGCAATGTGTTTCTGTGTCTGTCAATTTCAATAATAACTGATCTGCTATAAAGAAAAACTATAACAGATCATGTTGCTTCTTCTACAAGCCTTGCACTCTTGATCGCTCTTAAACCAAATTGCTTGGTCATCTCAGATCAAACGCAGTTAAGTCTATTTCTATTCCTAGAGATATACCATGGATACCATGACTGGCAGACAATGGATTCCAAGTATTGAGTTAATTCTTTAAGTGAAGATAGATATTTATTAAGTAAAAGTTTAAAAATTCAAGTCCATTTTTTACTTTGCAATGCCTTTTTAGGAAGTGAGAATAAGTATGATGTAAAAGAAGATTATTTATTTGACACTGGAGGGGTCACAACTAAGTGAATCTAGGCCAAAGAGGTGAACCTAGCCCTTGTGCATTAGTTTATGAGCACTCACAAGCCAGACCATTGAATCTGTATCTAAATATTCCATATACCCATGGGTGTAGGAGTCAACGAAAATCTGGGGGGGATACGGCATATAGTATAAAAATACCACACAACTGCTTCTGTACACATAAACACACACACTGAAAAATCTGGATTTGCCCCCCTTGTCCACTCCATTTCCTACACCCATGCATATACCCATTTTTAGGATAATTGTGACAACTTGCAAATAAAATATTATAATAATTAATGTGTGTATGACATATAGTATCATACTTAGCTTTTAAAGCATTAGTCTATACATCATCACAACATCACCATACAGATATATATATTGCACATTTCCATTCTCTGTACCAATCACTACTCTATGTTTTATTGGATATTTCCAGCATTATTTGTCTATAGTTTTTCTGTTGTTGTTTCCTGCGCAGTCATTACTGTTAACATTTCATGGACTATGTTACTGTTTAATTAATTTGTGATCGTGAAGGTTCCATTTTTCATTATGTTTTGACATTTAGCATTCTGTATGTGTTTGACATAAATAATGGCTAAGGTGTGGCAATGCAGCTTGTGCCGACAGTTCCACAAAAAGCAACCAACCAAAATGAAATCAATGTTTTGGTAAATTATTTACCAGTTATTTATTCTCACATTAATAGAGAAGTGGAATTGTACACACCTCACGTGTGCTATGGGTTTTTCCTGTATCAACAGACCATATTCGTCAAGATTCACAGGGCTAGTGATGGCTGTTTTCTATGTTGATGTGACTATATCTCCATAGAAATCAGCCACAAAAGTTAATTTGCAGCTTTGGCATACCTTAGTGAATCAAGTCTGGAGTATGAAAGAGATAAAGGCCAATCCAACAAATAATAACTAATGGGCCCATATAGACCATTTTATAATATATGCAAATAAACATTGGCTTAATGATTCTTCAGTTTGACCACTTGCATTCTTGTATTTGCCCCTGATAGGGTAATTCCACTTATTTATAACTTACACGTCCAAAAATTCAGAATCGTCTACCACTGCCATGTTCTTCTATGCTACAGAATTATGTTGTATTTGGGTCTATGCCTATATTTACAAAAGGATATTTTAAATTATATAGTTGCTGCAAAAAATACCCAGCAGAGTGTTATATGAGCGAGTGCTTTTGTGTTATTACAACCATGTGCGGTGGGACTGCATGTTAAAATGAAGACAGCACGCAGTAAGCCTGTAACAACTTGTTCCTTACCCAACAAATTTGCTTCAGTAATGGGCTTTATCGATGCTCATGGGAGAGGCCTTTACCGAGGCGAATGCTGGTATAAAAAGATTTTGGACAACAAATTCATTGTACCTAATATGCTATCCTGGCCAGATCTACGTATGCTGCCAATAGTGTATGATTATTATTATTGCCATTATTAAATTCATTTGTTTATGCATAACCCAGGCACTTGGGTGTCTCCAAATCCATTCAAAGACATTTAGTCTAATATTGTATCTCTAATTAGATTTGGTGCCTTTTGCTGAATGCGTTAGATAGAGGTATTAGTGGTCAGAGATCCATAAACACAGTGCTGACCCAATATTTCCTCTGTATAACTGCTTATGCTGAAAAAACACAACCGAGCCGTATTATATGCAAACATACTTTGGCCATCGCAATATTAACTTGGCGCCCAATTCCATGTTTTAGTGGCGAAATGCATGGGTGGGCAACATCAGGGAGACTGGCTGAATATTTTTCACTGTTCTGCATATAGGCCTCTATCCCATAATACACAGACATCTCTGGCTTTCTTATGGTCTGTTGCTCTATGTCAATTTAATATCATATTGGCAAGTAAAATCCTTTCTGAGGTCATTATGCGGACAGAAGCTGTCTCTGAAATCTGCTTAAGACAAATCGAGGCGCTATGTTCAATCGGCATAGCTGGTTTTCACTTTAAGCCTAGCCCCATAAAATATGTAACCGTTGTCTTTATTATAATTATCCATTATCCAATTCCATATTGTTATTATTATTACACAGTGTTAGCAGGCAACTAAGTTTTGTAATTTGCTGTAATGCTCATTTCATCGAGGTTTTGTCCTATGGTCTGTTTGAATCCTAACCTTATACACTTAGCAATAATCGGATTTTACAATATTCATAGTATATTGCTTTGTAATACAGCTTGCAAATTTGAACTGTCTTATGTTATGATTTGGGCATATATTGGGCATTTGACCTTGAAGGAAAATACAATCTCTCAGCAAAGTGAGCCAAGAGGGAAAAAAAAAAAAAAACGTTCCTGGTTTTAAATAATTGCAGACTGTTAAATAGAGAATCCTTGCATATCAAAGCAGTAATAGAAATAAATTCTATTGTATTTGCATTTTAATTTTGCACATAAACAAAGGCCTATAGTGTGCCGGGTTTCTAAAAAATCACCAGCCGGAATTTAATTAGAAATGAAAAGTTTATAGTGGCCTCTTTAATGCGATTAATACACAGTTAACATTTATCACATACATATGCTGGAGTCTGCTCAAATTGCTCTTTCTTAAGCAGCCACAGTGCATGAAATGAATTTTTCCTCACTTTTTGTGTGTGTGTGTGAGTGTGCTCGGTTGTCTCTTGTGAGGCAGTCCATGCTTTCCAAACATCTCATTAAAATGTAATGCTGATTCCAGCGTAACGGAAGACTGACCTCTAGTTACAGTGCAAAGTTCATTAATGCTAAACCTACTGGTTCTGCACAGATGGGAGGGATTTACACCTGACTTTCTCTTCTCCTCCTTCTGTGCCAACCCTGGTGGATGAGATATGGATGAGAAAGGATAACTTACACATATATAGAGTTTGTAACAATCCGGCTTTCAGTGTCATATATTATGGCAAGGTCAGAACGCAAAAATGTGTGGGTATTAATATATAAACACACATATATATATATATATATATATGTATATATATATATATATATATATATATATATATATATATATAGTGTTGAGTATTGCAGTGAATAGTGATACCTTTTTTATTGGACAAACGTATTCATAATAAAGCGACGAGCTTTCGAGAGATAATGCCTCTCTTTATCAAGTCAAAAAGCGATACTGATATATATATATATTTTTTTTTATTTTTTATTTTATATATATATATATATATATATATATATATATATATATATATACACACATATATATATTTATATATATATACACACATATTTCTATATATATATATATATATATATATATATATATATACACACATATATATATATATTTATATATGTGTATATATATATATATATATATATATAGTGTATAAATAGTACAGATAGATATATAGATAGATAGATAGATAGATAGATAGATAGATAGATAGATAGATAGAAAATTAATAGTACATTTGTGACCCTATGTATGTATTTATTTACTGTGCTCTGTACGGTGGAGAGCTTCTATTACTCTTTTGTTTACCATACGCTAAATTATAATTGTGGTATATATATATATATATATATATATATATATATATATATATATATATACATATTCATATATTCATATATAATATATATACATATATATATATATATATATATATATATATATATATACTGTATATATATATATATATTCATTCATATACTCATTTATAATATATACACATATATATATATATATATATATAAATCTAAAAAAAAAATATATATATATATATATTTATATATAAATCTAAAAAAAAAATATATATATATATATATATAACAAAAATAAGTAAGAATAAGTAAGAGTTAGATAAATTATAAAAAAAAAAAACAGGTTGAGTAGATATGATACTTTATAATGCCTAACTGACTAGATTTACGTAGAAAGCTTTCAACACTCGTTCTGGCCAACGCTACACCAACTTATACCTAAATAATAAACAAAATAGGCACCAAAAGTATAATTTGTATATGGGAGACTTTTATTTTTTACCCGTATATTTTATTCTCAACACCTAAAAAAATTAAAAAAACAAAATGAAAGCAAAAATCTTGACCCATGTTTTTTTTTCTATTCCTTCTTTTCTAAAGTTCCTCGTCAATGTCTCTTTATGTACCCAATCTCTCTCTTTGTCAGCAATATGAAACATTAATGTAAATACAAATGAAAACAAACATTAAGAGATGAAGGTCCCATGATACAAGCCCTAGATATATTTGCAAATGTGTATTGTATATATATATAGTTGAATAATATATATATACTTTCTATGTATACTTCCCATGGATCTCCTTTGAGGGTAACATCAAATTCTTCCAAAATAAACAATAAAAATAAAACAAGTTTCCTGTGCGTTGTGTGTAGCATCTTTTTACCTTCTTAGCTATTTTCTTCTATTTGTTTAGCACCTGCAAGTTTCTTATGTTTTAACTATATCTACAATTATTTTATTTTATTAACTACCACATATTATTTCTGAAGTTATAATATTTTATGAAAAGGTTGGCGCTTTATCAATAACGGATATTAATAATATAAATGTAAGTATATTTTCTTCAGTAGATACACACTGAGCTTGGCATCATCTTCCCCTAAAAGAAACCAGTTTAACGTCTATTGAATTGCATTTTCTTTCTTGACTCTGTGAGTCGGTTAATAGTTGAATATTTTGGATTGCTGGAAAAGATTGGCCAGATTAGATGTTGAATGAGTTATTGATGGGGAATTATTCTCCAGAGGAATCCTTCTCTTTCTTAATGTATCAGATCTCTATTAGTAGTAGTGCTTACAGTCTATTAAAATTGACCTTGTAATTAGTTACCATGTTTTCCATATTGTTTGGTACAAAAACAGGACACATTCAGAGATGGTTCCCACTATTCTATTCTCCATATACTAAACAGTTCCCTTGAACTCCCTCCTCCTCATACACGACTCCATGATATGATTCCAGTATTGAACTATTTTGCTGTCCATTTTCAGTGACAATAGATCTGGTTACCACATTATTGATTGGTTTTCATACAGACAGATGGGTCTGTGCTGGTCTCTGATCTAAATCGGCCTCTCTGTGGGTTGATTGTTGCAGCAGAGGGATATAGGATTGCACACTAAGACCACCCTCAATGAACTCTCCTGCTCTGAGTGGACATTAATAAATGAACTCAGGTTGGAGAATAATAAAAGCAATTGAGAGGTTACCTGTACACTCTATAGATTTATAGCACTTCATATCTGATGTGATTATCGTATTGAGTTTTTAGTCTATCTTCAGCATTACTGCAGTGCTCTACATGAGCTGCTAAAGACTGCACATTATTTATATTTATTAATCTATTTACTCATTGAGTACAATTTTTGTACATTAATACATTAGGGGCTGGACTTGTAAGATTCAGTAAATCAAAAGTACTTCCATATATAAATAGTATATAATCTTTCAAAATTGCAACACTCATCTCTTTCCATTGTAGAGCAATACTGTGAAATGCGTTGGCATTTAAAAAAAGAAAAAAATACTTTGTGTGTCTGTATATACATATATATATATATATATATATATATATATATATATATAATTGTAAGTTTTGCAAGTTTTCAATCTTGTAACCTACTTTGAGGAAAGCCCTATGCACGTTTGATTAGAAGCTCAAAGACAGGGCCCTCCATTTTTTTGCAATGTGTTAAAATAGTTTTTGCCTTGTACACAACCCCTGTAAAGCTTTACGGAAAATGTTGGGGTGCTATTAATAAAGGATTATATATATATATATTTATTTATATTTACTTATATATATGGGTCTATGTGGACAAGTAGCTAAATTAAATACAACAATCCATAAGGATTTGGGATTTCTGAAATCGCCAGTCTTAACAACCCATTATCATCTACTTATTATAAAGTTTGTTCATTGATATTCATTTTAGAAATATTGTATCCAATTTTAAGGTATTATGGGGACTCTATTAAAATGGATCTCAAGTATAATGTGTTGCGTATAAACTCCCTACAAAATTATTATATGTAAAACAGCCTATATTGGTTTGACTTTTATTAACTTGAATATTGATTATCCGTTTTCATAATCTTGTCCCTAAAAACCGAGACAGCAAAATCACCAAAATAATTAGAATACAAATTGTCATTGGTCAAACTATAGAGTAAGACCCATGCTGTTTTTGTGTGTGTGTGTGTGTGTGGGGGGGGGGGGGGGGGCTGTTTTGTGTTAACCGTGCAAAAAGTGACCTGACTTTTCTGATAAACCTTCAGTAAGAGCATCAAACTTTGAAAAATAACTTTACAGAGAGTTGGGTTATGATAGGAATGCAATCAGGTACTTTTGTGGCTTACGTTCATTTAGAACCATAATTAAGGATTTTTTAAAAGGAGGATAAACTTTCGCTCTTTATTTTCACTGTTTTTTATCTTTTGTAGAAAAGTAACCATAAAGTCAACATATAAGCACAGATATTATCTATGGGCTGAACTGCTTAGGTTAGGAATTTCCATTAAATTCTATCGTAACACACAATTAAATCTGGTTGCCAACCGTATAAATTAGAAATAAAATGTATAGCCCTCTATTCCTGACCACCTGTCGTATTTAATTGCAAGATTCCAAATAACTGTAAATTATTATTTAAAATTCTTGGAATGAAAGCGTTGGAAAGAAATCCAATAATCTGCTACTAGTTCACAGTAGGACCAGTTTAGTCATAAGTTTTACTTAATCAAATATATTAGTTTTAAAGCTTAAAAGAGCGTTCTGTGTAAAAAAAAAAAGTGAGACCAAATACGTAAATTACAATACAGTTTTGGAAAATATCTAAGTTCTTGAAACACCAGTGAAATGACAAATAAGGTAAAAAAGCCGAAACAATAACCGGTATGTCAAATAAAAGAATATGATAAAACTTTGCAACAACGATAAACTGTTTACTAAAATAATACTATTTCAAACATTTTATGTGCCATGAGCTAAATAAAATTATATAATTGGTAAGTCACTCAGAATTCATATTTTAAACAAAGTCACTCTTTAATAGATTTTTACTAGAAATATAGGAACAATGAAATTGATCGTAGACATGAAATGTTTGGCCTAACTTGCAACCCTTCTCAAACCTTTTGAGTTCTTAAAGCCGGATAAATTAAGTATGAAAAACAGTGCAAAAATATACTAACAAAAGAAACAAAATCCTATCAAATACTATTTTCTTTAAAGTTATAATTCCTTTTTTTCAGCTTTGAGATTTTTTTTTAAATAAAGCTAACGAATCATTCCTAATTTTACAACACTGGATATAAAAACTAACCTGGAATCAACGGTGCCTATTTTTTTAAAAACAAAATTATTACATGGTTTCTCCATGCTTAAAACAGTGAAATACCGTTAATTACTGCAATATAGATATTCAGTTACAAAACAAAGCACCGGTGTAAATGACTTTGAGCTATAGACTCCTACACAGGAATGCTAGCAGGAAACATTTCCAACATGCACTGCACTTTTAATCAATATATTTACTCTACAACATGGTGACTGCTACCAGGCAATATCCAAATCTCAAAATTTACATTTTGCTTTATTTTTATGAGTTGTATAATAATTTTTCCTTGTTAGGCTTTCAACTGCTCTTACTTTTGGAAGCACTCTCTCTTCTCCTAATCTGTGTTAGTCAACGGTCTTGTTTGACTTGGCACGTTACAATTATATGAGGTCACAATACACAGGTAACTGTTGGGTATGGCCATTAACTCCCCAATGCGCATAATGGAACACAGGTTTCAAATCACCATGGTAATAAAATACTAACGCAATTCATTAATACAAAACTATATTTTTAGAGGGCTTGGTGTTATTCATTGGAAGCCCATGTGTTATCTGGAAGAGATATGATAACGGTTATCACTATCATATGGGCCAAAATCTCATAGGTGTAGATTTTGTAGCAAGACCCTTGACCACAAAACAATTAAATAACTTAGCACATGTACGTATATCGTAAAAAATTTAGCGTAACATGATGTCATGAACAATGACGCAGTAAAGAACAAATATTTACATTACTTTACAAATTAATGTAATCTACATCAAAATGGCCTTCCAATGCAATCCGTACTGGTGTTTATACTATTACAAGTCACATGTATGTATTATAATCTTTTGTACAATGGAATGTGGTGATGTTTAATAACTAAAGTTTACAAAAAATATATTGTCGGATCATTTGTAGAGATAAATGTTTGGATACACCATATATTCTCATACATATTGTGGAATAGTGTTGCATCTTGAGAATCTATATCATGTTCTTAGTAACATCTAGGCCTCTTTGGCATTGTATAACACAACCACATACAAAGATAGATAAAGGACCCACCAAGCCAAAGAAACTCTGCTAATCAAACTGAACCATACAACATAAAAATGAATAGAGCCACATTTTGAGTGGCAGCATGGCGTTATTACATCAAACATGATCCAGAATTATTGAGAACCAGATTTAATTATTCAAGGGCCGACTTGCAAACAATAAAGATATGTCTTAGTTTAACCAACATGAGCTCCATTCTGTAACAATCAACTCAACACTATTTTGCATTCTTTTGTATCAACATAGCGGGGTGCCTGAAAGCCACAATGCTATTATTTCTACTCCAAACTGAAAAAAGGGATCTGTGAGGTTTATGGGAAGTTGTCTAATTAGTCTATCAGTATTATGTTACCCTGT
Source organism: Discoglossus pictus (assembly GCA_027410445.1). Classification (NCBI taxonomy): domain Eukaryota; kingdom Metazoa; phylum Chordata; class Amphibia; order Anura; family Alytidae; genus Discoglossus; species Discoglossus pictus. The sequence continues at coordinate 27,255,624 of CM050171.1, forward strand.
TCATAACTTAATAACCATTTTAATACAGATGGCACACACAGGGATAATTTCCTGGAGTAGCCTAGCAGTATATTATAGAGCGTGTGTGTCTAAGGGAATCTTTTTCAGCCAAGGTACATTCCAGCACTTAATTTTACCTGCTGCTTGCAAGATGACTTGGGATAATTCCATGTCGTTTTGTGAAATATTAAAACATTTACGTCGGATGCCAGTGCAATTGGAATAGATAATATCTAAATTGTATTTTCTACATTTTTTTCTGCATTGAATTTGTAATTATAGCTGAAGAATTTTCTTATTTATCTTATGAACATAATAACATGCCATGGGTATTATTAGACATGAGATGAAAATCACACAAAAGGGTTTTTGTATAAGGGTACACGGGAATGTTTACATGTGTTCCCACTGGTATGTATAAATATAGATACACATATACAAATATATATATATATATATATATACCCTTTAGATTGTAAGTTTGTGAGTTTTCAATATTGTGTCAATGCGTTCATATTTTAAGCAAACGTGTCAGTACATTTGATTTTAAGCTCAAAAACAGGGCCCTCCATTTCTTATAAGGTGTTTTTGACATGTACTTTACCCCTGTATAGCGCTATGGAATATGTTGGTGCATTACAAATAAAGATAATAATAATAATAATAATAATAATAATAATAATAATAAATATATATATATATATATATATATATATACATATATATATATCTATTATTGTATATATATACATATATATATAT
>CM050171.1:27261385-27271385 GCA_027410445.1 Discoglossus pictus
CATGTTGGCTATAAAGTTACAAGCCAGCAATTTTCTCAGCACCTCTGTGATAAATAATTCAGTATACCTTTGATAACTCATATTACATATTATTAAAAGGTAACAGATGCAAAAAGATTAGAAATTAATAATTTAAATATTGATTTCAATGGTATTAATTTACTAGAATATGCAGGTATTTGTAATATATATATATATATATATATATATATTTATATTTACATATATATATATATATAAATATATATATATATATATATATATATATATATATATATATATACACAAATTAATTTCTGTAAATTAGTAGGTTATTGTTGCTAATATAATTTATTTTTGTGTTATTTCTATTTTCAAGTGTCCCTCTATTGTAACTGTATTAAGCTGTAATGTTAAAATGCTGGTGTCGTATTTCACATGTTTTATATATATATATATATATATATATATATATTTATTTATAATATATATATAAATATTATATATATATATATATATAAATATATAGGTATTTATATATACATATATATATATATATATATATATATATATATATATATGGATATTTATATATACATTTATAGGTATTTATATATATATATTTACATATATATAGATATTTATATATAAATATATAAGTACTTATATATACATAAATAGATACACACACATATATCTATCTATCTATCTATCTATATATATATATATATATATATATAGCAATAGATATAGATACATATATAGATAGATATATCTATTTATTTATGTGTCTACCTATATATATATATATATATATATATATAGCAATAGATATAGATACATATATAGATAGATATATCTATTTATCTATTTGTCTACATATATATATATATATATATATATAGATATATATATATATATTTAATAATGGTAACAGTAATTAAATGTGTATATAACGCTCCAACTTCCAACATAAAATCTACACATATTACAGCAAATATGAATTTTACTGTATTTAACCATTGCTAAGCTTTGTATTTATATGTTTGGTGCTTTTTATAAAATATTATTTGTGCTAAAGGATTTTTTTTCACTTAAGAACAGAAAAGTCCTACAGTTCAGAAAGTTACAAAATGCTATAAATGATTCATTTCCTAGTTGTGCAGCGTATTTTGCAAGTTTCAATCATTACTTCCTAATTATATATTTAATAAATAATTAACCCAGCCTATTTAATCCCACGTTATAAATATATAGGTTTTAAATTCTAAATTTCGTTGAATTATTTCCTCCCTTGGCATGAAGTGAATTTGATAATCGCAGGTAAACTAAACATTGTGCTGAAACTATACTGGCATCTGGAAAAAATGAGAATATTATTGTTATACTTAACCAAAAAAAAATAACCTTTATTATAGAGGCCCTAATAAAAAATAAATAAGCCTTTCTACATTATATGTGATATTATATGATTTTTTATGATATTTTAACAAATTCATGTAATTTAATTTGTATTCATTTTGCCAAGGTGTAAAGATTCTATCTATATCTGTCTACACACACATATATATATATATATATATATATATATATATATATATATATATATATATAATTGCTTAAATAAATAACTAAATATATATATAACAACTCGTAAGAATAGAAATTATAGTTTTTTTTAAGCTAAAATTAACAATTATTGGGATTTTGGAAACTATGTGTAGGATGAAAATTCCATCACTTAGTGCAAATTCCATAAAGTATTATTATAATGTAGGTAGGGTACCAGTGTATGGGATCTGAGGATACTATAGGGGTGCTAATGATATAGAGGGGTGCATCTGAAGATATAGGGCTATGAAATAGGGGTGCTAATGATATAGAGGGGTGCATCTGAAGATATAGGGCTATGAGATAGGGGTGCTAAGTAATGATATAGAGGGGTGCATCTGAAGATATAGGGAGATGAGGATACAATAGGGGTGCTAATGGTATAGATAGGGTGCATCTGAAGCTATAGTGATGTGAGGATACTATAAGGGTGCATGTGAAGATATAGAGATCTATATGGGATACGATAGGGGTGTTAATGATATAGAGGGGTGCATCTGAAGCTATAGGGATCTGAGGATATTATAGGGGTGCATCTGAAGATATAGTGATCTGAGGATACTATAAGGGTGCATCTGAAGATATAGAGATCTATATGGGATACGATAGGGGTGTTAATGATATAGAGGGGTGCATCTGAAGCTATATGTATCTGAGGATACTTTAGGGGTGCATGTGAAGACATAGGGATCTATATAGGGTACTATAGGGTGCTATGGCATAGAGCAGGGATGGGTACTCACGGTGCATAGCCGAGAAGGGGTCTGCCTTGCAGTGCATATCCATGGGGAGGCAGATAAAGGGGAGGTATTCGGCGGTGGTCGCCGTCTCGCCTCTGTGCTGAACTTCTGGGTTTGAAGAAAATAATGTGCACTTGTTCTGCAGGGTGTGCAGGCTCTGACCCCACACTCCCTCAATGCTGGATCTGGGATCTGGTCTGCAGGTTGCAGAAGCAGTTTGAGTGCCTGTGACCTGGGGGGGTCCTCTTCTTCAGCAGATTTCCAGGCAAATATCACCAAAGTCCAAGCAGCAGGTGAATCTCATGGCTCCAGTTTTGGGGGATCTCTCTGGACCAGTGTTGAAGAAGACCAAGACTTCTGTAGGTCAGATGATGATGATGCTTCAAGAGTTTAATTATTTTTTCTCCCAAGTCTTTGGCTACAGTTTTCAGAGTTCAAAAGTTATGGTGGAAAAAAAAAATCCAGGATTGTGTGTAAATGTGTGTGTGTTGATGGAGTAAAAGACACAATATCCCTAAAAATGGAAGGAAGAGCTGGCTGGAGTTGTCACTTTAAGGTGGGATGTGTTTGCTAGGAGGTTTGGCTGGAGACTGGAGCCTCCTCTCCCTGTGTGTGTCTCTCTAAAAGCTGCAAAGCCCCCTCCAGACCCCCCCACTACACACACTCTCTCACACACACACTGCCCTCCCCTTTAGCTAAGAGATGGATGACTTGTCAGACAAAGGCAATGGATTCCACCACTGTGTGATTCACCAATGGAAGAAGCCAGAGCTCTGTGAGGAGGTCCCTGACTCTGTCACTCCAAGCCAGGGGGGGAGAGGGAGGAGAGGAGGGGGGGCAGCACAGGGTGATGGGAGAGAGAGTTTGGGATTAAAACTACAGAGGAAAGGAAACTCACAGATAAGATAAGCCACAGATAAGAGTAAAGTGAGTGTGTACAAATGAATATTCATTGCCATGATCTGTTTTGTTACACTCTTACACACAGATAGGAGACTCTTTTTTTTTGGGGGGGGGGGGGGGGGAGATTATTTTTCTTTCTCTCATCTCCTTGGAGGCAAATTATATATTCTCTGCTGTTGATCTGACATTGATTTGTCATTTAGTTTTGCTACCAACAGATCAATTGATATAATATATGGAGTTAGAGAGTGTATTTCTGTTTATTACCTGCCCATTTGTAATAAGTGTTATAGGAATACTGGCTGTGTACTTCATTGTGATGGGAAATAGACTGAGAGAGTGATGCACACTATATTCAATATATAGGGGACTAGGACTATAGGATAAATAATAATATTATGTGCAGGGATTTGGTTTTAATATAAATTTAACCTATTCATTCATTGTGCATTTAAAGTTTTTATATTATTTAAATGCCTAAAATGTGCACACATATATATATAAAATAAAATACTGCCTTGTCAAGTCTCCATGTGGGATTTGTGACAGAGCAATATATATATATATATATATATATATATATATATATATATATATATATATAAATTTTATATATATATATATATATATGTATATATATATATATATACATATATATAAATATATATATATATATATATATATATATATATATACTTACATATATTTATACGCATGATATATATGATATATATATATATATATATATATATGTGACTATAAATGTATATGTGGGTGTTTATACATATAGAATAGCTTTCCGCATTACACATGGTGTATATTAAAACAACTATTAATAATAATGGTCTGAATATGACTTTTTTGCTGTGTTACTAATTCCAAGCAACATGCAGATCTAGGACAGACACCTGCAGTATTATTTGTGATTGTGGCTTTCAGTAGTCTGTGTACTGTTTAATGGCCCATTATTACCTGTCCTGTCCTCCTATGAACAAGGCTTATATGGAGGGATCATGTACAGACATTAGTGCTGCTGTCCCATACACTGACCCTTGTGTGTCCAGTCACCCAGAACAACAGCCTGAAATGGAAGGGAAATATACATAAATATAGTATTACTGCTGTATTTGTTAGAAAAACTATATATATATATATATATATATATATATATATATATATATATATATATATATATATACACACAAATAAATAATATATAAATATATATATATATATATATATATATATATATATATATATATATATATATATATATAATATACATACATATATTAATAAATATATTCACAGGTGCAACTCTCCAAAGTTTATCACTCTAGCTAAAATGTTTGTCTAACATATAGAGTATTGCTATATGCGACAAAACTAGGATTAGTCATCTAAATTACTGAATCTCTCTCTCTCTCTCTTTATATATATATATATATATATATATATATATATATATATATATATATATATAGACTTGCAGATGAGCATACAAATGTATAATTTGTTTTATATATATATATATATATATATATATATATATATATATATATATATATATGATCTATCTATTTACCTATCTATCTCGCCGTCTGTCTGTCTGTCTATCTATCTATCTATCTATATATATATATATATATGTAAATTACCATAACAAATACTATATATATATATATAGAGAGAGAGAGAGAGAGAGAGAGAAAGAGAGATTGAGATTGATAAATTGATTTAATTGTTATTTATAACATCTCTCTCTCTCTCTCTCTCTCTCTCTCTCTCTGTCTCTCTCTTTCTGTGCCAACTCTATGGTAATCATCTTCTCTTTCCATATAATGAAATACCCCTGACCTCTAATCTGAGTGCTGCTGAAAATATTAGGTGGTGACTACTAACCTGTGCTGTTATCTGAGTGCTGCTGGTGACTAACCTGTGATGTTATCTGAGTGCTACTGGTGACTAGCCTATGCTCTTATCTGAGTGCTGCTGGTGACTAGCCTGTGCTGTTATCTGAGTGCTGCTGGTGACTAGCCTGTGCTCTTATCTGAGTGCTGCTGGTGACTAGCCTGTGCTGTTCTCTGAGTGCTGCTGGTGACTAGCCTGTGCTCTTATCTGAGTGCTGCTGGTGACTAGCCTGTGCTGTTATCTGAGTGCTGCTGGTGACTAGCCTGTGCTCTTATCTGAGTGCTGCTGGTGACTAGCCTGTGCTCTTATCTGAGTGCTGCTGATGACTAAGCTGTGCTGTTATTTGAGTGCTGCTGGTGACTAGCCTGTGCTGTTATTTGAGTGCTGCTGGTGACTAGCCTGTGCTCTTATCTGAGTGCTGCTGATGACTAACCTGTGCTGTTATCTGAGTGCTGCTGGTGACTAGCCTGTGCTGTTATCTGAGTGCTGCTGGTGACTAGCCTGTGCTCTTATCTGAGTGCTGCTGGTGACTAACCTGTGCTGTTATCTGATTGCTGCTGGTGACTAGCCTGTGCTGTTATCTTTGTGCTATAAAAGACTTAGAGGAAGTCCAACCTGCATAATAATAATTGTGAGAGTTTCATAAAGATAAGACTGACTAACAAAGTGCTCCTTGCAGGTCAGAAAGTGTGTCCTTCACTAACCTTAAGTCTTACCTGAGAGCTATATCAAGAGTGGTGTTATGTTATGATGTAACCATTTATAGTGATGCCTTATGGTTGTTGTACCAATGATAAATGATTCTGTTTCCTACAAACTCTAGGAAGTAAACAGTCTGAGCCTGTTACCAAGGTTAGAGGATATTAACCCTCTCCTGACTGTAATGTCCAACCTAAGTCCTTATCTTCCTGCAATATCTAGATCACCTGTAGATGGCGCTCTCTGGTTTGGTTTTAAAACAAACTGCACACAGAGGATTGGGAAGAAAAGTTTTATACTGTTTGTTCCCACTTCTAGGGGCACAAACAGGAGGCTTATCAAGAAACAACACCTTGTAGCAATATCCCCTTATAACAAGCATCTCCAGCCCTGCTCCGGTGTGATAAAAAGTAACCAGCTGTCTGAATATCTTAGAACCAACTTTGTATCTATTTGGCCCAAAATAAAACTGGAATTTGGTCTACAATAAATAAGTAATAAGAAAAAAAGGGTTGAAAGGTTATAATGAATATAAGGAATATATATATATATATATATATATATATATATATTATCATATATATATATATATATATATATATATATATATTATATTCCTTATATATTCATTATATATATATATATATATATATATATATATATATATATATATATATATATATATATATATACATATAAGGACATCTGAATGTAATTACAAATTGTTTATACATATATATTATCATTTAATCTCTATCTATGTCTATCTACATAGCTGTTTCTTATGTGTTTGTGTGTATATATATTATTATTCAATTTGTGTCTATCTAGCTATCTGTCTATGTCTGTCTATCTATCATTCTATCTATCTGTCTATCTGCCTGTGTCTGTCTATCTATCTATCTATCTATCTATCTATTTATCTATCTATCTATCTATCTATCAATATATCTATCTGCCTGTGTCTATCTATCTATCTATCTATCTATCTATCTATCTATCTATCTATGTACCTATTTATCTATCTATCTATCTATCTATCTATCTATCTATCTATCTATCATGCAGTCTATCTATCTATCTATCTATCTATCTATCTATCTATCTATCTATCTACACATATATACACACACATATATATATGGTTTTACATATGTGTATATATATATATATATATATATATATATATATATATATATATATATATATATATATATATATACATACATTTACATGTAAATGACACAATCAGCCAAGCTTTATATATAAATGAGGAGTCTGTGTGGGTTCATTAGCACCTGGGAGGGTTTTTATTATCTGTATCAAAGAGCCTTTAAACTTTATAACTGTTGAATGCTTGTCAAAAATAACATCTTTGATTTGTACAGAAAACAAGCAATGTTTGGAGTAAAAGTGTCAGCTTTTACACAGCATCAGACATTTGGCTGACAGATCACTAGAATTGGCCCCAAACTGCCAGCTCCTTCTGTAGCCCATGGAGTCTTAAACCATTATTAATATCTCTCTATAATAAGGCAAAAAAGGGATTATTTTTTCCTATTACAATGATTAGTTTGTTTCAGTACAATGCAGTGTTAGTAAATGGGGCTCTGGTGCTGGAGGTAATCTTAATTCTAATAAATTATATATTTAATTATTCCCAACCAAAAATAATCTCCTCTTGTTTTATATTGTTGGTCAAGGTTGATTGGTTTCTTAGTTTAAAGCATCCGATTTTAATTTAACCTTTTTTTCTGTCAATAGAAGACTTTTCAGACCCTCCCTTCCACTAATTTACACTTCAAAGAGATCACCAGGAAATATACAAGAGAAAAAAATAAAGTTTTTTCCCCCAGAGTTTACCAGATACTGATCTCCAGTTCAGCTCCATTAGTTTGTTTGGTTTAATATATTATAATCTATTAATTCCAATAAAATTCAGGGTTTCTGCTGTCTTTGTTGTGTATCTGGCAATTAAGATTATTTTTTTCTTGCATTAGTTATAAAATTAGTTTCGGAAACAGGAATAATTGTTTGTCTTGGAGATGTCTTTTACAATAAGGATCTTATCTTAACTGCATCAGAGATAGCCCAGTATAAGTAACCGGTGAGCAATGAAATTGCAGTGGAAATTCGTGTTTTTCAGGTCTTTAAGACCTGAACAAAATAAATTAAATTCACAAAAACACATAAAAAAAACTTTTAACCCTCCATCTTAAACATAATATCATCGTTTTCTGTTTTTTTTTTATTTATTTAAAAAACAATACAAATAAACCACAATTCTCATTTAAATAATCAAATAAGCTGTAGGGTTAATTAGTGTGAAAATATAAATATATCCATATGGATAATCACACAGCCCACCTGCATCTTCTATTTTTGCAATTTAGCCCAGATTACTAATTTAAAGCTTTCAGACCAAATAATCATAAATCAAGAATAGCAGAAAAAAAAAATACAGAGATGAGAAATATTTTACATAAGAATCTGAAAATGTATTTTTTTATAGTGATTTGTTGCTTTAAATACTTTTATTTTTAAGTGTTAACATATAATAATGTTATAAAAAAATAGCAATATATACCCATTCTAGGCTTATATACAAAAATGAGAATTGTATATTTTTTTAGGAATTTATTTGAATTAAAAATAAGCATTTAATTTGTGTTTTCTTGTGTAGGTGATACTTTAAATAATTATTTCTTGCAGTAATTATAGGATCAGACATAAAATTTGAGGAGATCCTATTTGTGAGAACTGAACTGAAATACATGTTTTTGGACAAAATGGAAGGGCTAGCACAGGACCTCTGGAAGGAGACATTTTTGTGAGAGCTTCTGGTACAATATGGAACACCACAGGCGGCAATTTCACACTCCATAGCACAATTAGCCTAAAGCTATCCATTCCCTCTCTTATCCAAGACCCCCTATTTCCTCTTCTTTTCACTATTTTAATACCATTGCATATTTGATCTCCACATCCCCAAAGCTACAGGGCACAGATATTACTATAAATACCACCAGAGCCCCACTGGCTGCAGGCTGGCATTGTATGCCCACACTAAGCCCACGTGTGCCCCTCTTTATACACTTTAACCTCTTGCCTTTACAACAAGGCACTGGCCACAAAACACAGACTCAGACAGAAAAGGCAACAGTGTGGAGAGAGGGGCTCTCCTGCCCCAACAAAGCCAGCAATGCCCAGTGCCCCTGGAAGGCAGGCACCCAGGGATAATGGGACCAGGCTTAATCCCCTGACTTCCTCTCCATAGCATTGTGTATGGCGACAAAAGGGTTACATCACATATACATATAGTACTTTGTGTGTGTGTATGTGCACCCACACACTCATCTGTATGTATATACTGCACCACTATATGTAATATTTATATATATATATATATATATATATATATATATATGTGTGTGTTAGAAAGACAACTCACACATATAAACAGTTATAACAGCACATCCATCTATCTATCTGTCTATCTACCTATATATATATATATATATATATATATATATATATATATATATATATATATATATATATATAAATATATATATATATATATGTACTGTATAACTATATATATACTATTTCTACATATATTTAAGTGTTAGAAAGGCAATTCAGTAATTCAAACACATCTATCTATCTATTTATCTATCTATCTATCTATCTAATTATCTATCTATCTATCTATCTATCTATCTATCTGCATCTATCTATCTATCTATCTATCTATCTATCTATCTATCTATCTATCTATCTATCTATATATCATTCTATCTATCATTCTATCTATCTATCTATCTATCTATCTATCGATCTATCTATCTATCTATCTATCATTCTATCTATCTATCTATTTCTTTCTTTATTAATTAATCAATCAATCAATGAATCAGCGTGTGACTATATATAGTAAAAATATGTGTACACCCACATACCCAAATCATGCCATACACACCCCAAAATCCCTAGGCATAATATATATATATATATATATATATATATATATATATATATATATATATATATATATATGTTTATTTTCAAACACTGAAGTATCCACAATCCTCTTGTTCGAGTATGCATATAGACATTTATATCTAACTACATACATACAGATACATACATACACA
>CM050171.1:27273885-27276385 GCA_027410445.1 Discoglossus pictus
ACCTGTATCTCCCTCCTCACCCCTCACCTGTCTCTCCACTCCTCACCTGTCTCTCTCTCCTTACCTCTCACCTGTCTCTCCCCTCCTCACCCCTCACCTGTCTCTCCCTCCTTACCTCTCCCTTCCTCACCTCTCCCCTGTCTCTCCCCTCCTCACCTCTCCCGTGTCTATCCCTCCTTACCTTTTCCCTCCTCATCCCTCACTGTCTCTCCCCTCCTCACCCCTCTCTCCCCTCCTCACCTGTCTCTCCCTCCTCACCTCTCTCCCTCCTTACCTCTCACCTGATCTCTGTCTCTCCCTCCTCACCTGTCTATCCCCCTCACCTGTCTCTCCCTCCTCACCTGTCTCTCCCTCCTTACCTTTTCCCTCCTCATCCTTCACTGTCTCTCACCTCCTCACCCCTCTCTCCCCTCCTCACCTGTCTCTCCCTCCTCACCTCTCTCCCTCCTCACCTCTCACCTGATCTCTGTCTCTCCCTCCTCACCTGTCTCTCCCTCCTCACCTCTCACCTGATCTCTGTCTCTCCCAGGTCTTCCAGCATCATGTCCCAATATAATCCCAGCAGTGACCTGCCGGACCCCTGGACCTGCTCCCCCTCTCTCTGTAAGTTCAAACCTCCGAGCTGTACTTTCTCTGACAAACCAAATTCTAATTTCTATAGAAAAAGTCTTAGTTTGTGTTAAATATATAATTTTTATTGGGAATCAAAAAAGTGCACAATCTTAAAAATGTTTTTTTATACTATTATTCATAAAAAAACAACAACTATTCATTGAATTTGTTTTAAAGAAAATGTATTAAACAAGTGTCTTGAGCAATGGAACAAGACGAATTAAATATGGGTTGTTTACACTAACTTTGTATATTTTTTATGTAAATAATTATAAATTATAAATATAATATTAAAATGAATTTCGATCTGTGTGGCCTGGGGTCTTTATTTTTATTGTTTTAAATTGTCTTGAAGAGTGAAAGGGAGATCGCTTTATTTTCCATTAGTAAATTGCAGTCAATGCCTTTTAATTCACCAATTAATATATCCAATTGGTGATGAGGGCTGTGGCCCCAGGCTGTGGGAGGAGAGGGGTCACTAACATCATTTTGTTTTTCTTTATCCTAAAATCCTGACAATAAACCCACTTAAAAAAAATCAAAGGCATTTAAATACTGATTTAACCTTATCCTCATTTAAAAGAAATTGTTTTTATGCTGAATTAAAAATCCTTTTAAATATGATTATTAACAAAATGTCAAGGAAAGAATCGGTTTGTGGGTTTATTTAATATATTTACTAGTAAAATAAATCTTTCTTTAATTATATTTGCAAAATCTGCTATTTTTCGAATTAAAATTACTTAATCGGGCAATGATTTTATCCCCTTCAGTCAAGTTACATTATTCTTATATTTCTAATTTAAATAATAAATGCCACATATTTAAAAATATTGAATTAATTGATCAGAACATATAGTATATATATATATATATATATATATATATATATATATATATATATATATATATATAGTATATGTTCTGATAATTTTTTACATATTATTAAATGTATGGCATTTATTATTTAAAATAAAAAATAATTTATAATAATTTATCATTTATAATTTAAAATAAAAAACTGTATAAAAATACATATATATATATATATATAAATTATCATAACATATACTATACATATGTATGTATATATATATATATATATATATATATATATATATATTTATATATGTATATATATATATAAATTACATAACTAAAACTTTACATATATACATATATATGTATATGTATTGCTACTTAGTTAGATTTAGTAAGTGTACAAATTGAAAAAAACAAAAACGAAAAAATTTCAATATTATAATGTAGATTTATACATATAAACATACACTCATAAATAAAGAAATATGTAAGTGTAAGGAAATATATATATATATATATATATATATATATATATATATGTTGCTTAAACTTAATTGTATGTTGTTTAAACAAACGCACACTATTATATGTAGCTATAAATATACATATTTATACATTTATATATTTATATTGTCTTAATTTGCGATAGGAAACAAACACGTTATGTGACAGGTAAAACTGTTAAAATTCTCCCAGCATCCAACAGGTTAAGAGTTTTTTGTGTGTTCAAGAAGCAGATACACCCTAAAATAAGTTTCAGTCTTATGAGAAAGTTCAGCTCCTTGAGTGGGTCTGTGTGTGAGTGTGTGCTCCTTCCACTGCATGTCACTATAACCGAGAAAAAGGAATTTAACTGATAACTCTCTCATCAATTTTATTGAGAACAATTTACTGGTGACAAATTGAAACAAACTACTCAAAAAAATACACTTGATTTTTGTAAGGGGAATGATAAAATGAGACAGAGAATAGGCAAAAATATAAAATATCCGCAATTTTGTTATAATTATTTTTTTTAAATATGCAATGTTGTTATTGAAAATAATATATAAAATATATGCAATTT
>CM050171.1:27283885-27288885 GCA_027410445.1 Discoglossus pictus
CATGCAGTCTATCTATCTATCTATCTATCTACAAACATTCCCTATATATCAGATTGTCTGCCTATTTTTCCCATCTGTCTATATGTCCAACTATTAAATAAACATATAAAACAAGTCGCTTTACACTGAGATATTTAATATGGAGCCACTTGAACTGTATCTATGTTTCAGTTTAATTTAAACATGTCCTGGTCTATTAAATGAGATAGATCGATCCCTCTCTATCTATAAGCGTATCCATCTATCAATCTATCCGCTTCCTCATCTCTTTATATTCAGTTACTGTACAGGGGAAATAGCCTAAATTCCACAGAAAATTGACTGCCTGCCACAAGTTAATGTTTAACTTTACAAGAATCCAACTTCCCCAGAGAAAACCAGGAGGCCAATGGATATTTGTGCTTTATTTAAGTAATACACTTTTATTTTGATACCTTTGGCTTGTTAATCTGTTTTATAATGTTAGCACTAGGATAACCAATAGGAACAATTAAGTGGATCATACACATTTCTTCCCTTTCTGGATCACTACCTTGTTGTGGTGAAGGGGCTTGTGTAACTCAATGAAGCTGTGAGCTATAGCATGTAGGGTCACCCAAGATGGGCAGGTCATAGCAGATAGGTCAGACAAATCTAGAGGAGGAACTGGCAACCCATTCCAGTATCTTTGCCAAGAAAACCATACAGACAGGGCTGGATCTACCTTTTTGGAGCCCCTGGGCAGTGAAGTGGAGGAGCCCCTGCGAGTGAATATGCAAGGTATGCACGGACCCATTTTTGACGTTTCTGTGCATTTACGTTCCTTTTCCTGTAGTAATTCTCTTGTTCCAGGTGGTTACCCCATAGTAGCCAGTCTATGAACTGCAACATTTCATTTTTTTTAAGCCAGGAACCATTTTTTATTTTTTAAAAGTGGCGCCCCTCACAGGGAAGCGCCCTTAGGCGGCTGCCTCATTGGCCTAATGGGTAATCCAGCCATGCATATAGATAAGCACAACCACAATCAGACAGATAGATGTGCCTGGCATGCTGCATCCATATGGTCACCGAGAGTCGGACATGACTGAAGGACTGAACAACAAGCAACACATCACCTGTGGCTCATTCATACGTATACATTGCAATCATTGCAGGAGTATGTTTGCAAATCTATCAATTTAAAGCCTTTCCATGTAACAGTTTGTCACCTAGTTAAGACTTCTCTATGTAGCTCCTCCCATCCCTGGTATTAAAAGTTGTTTAGAAAGGGGTGTGGTTTCTCCTTACCATTGTAATCAAAACAATCAGTAATAGCAGTAGGCTGCAAGATAAAATGTACATGTAATTGTATTATTTAAAGGCGCAATGAAACAACATGTTTTAATTATTAATAATAATAAATTATTAATTAAACATAAGAAACATACATCAAAGATGGTTTAAAAAAATACAACTGAGAGATCTCACTACTCCAAGACTATTACAAAAACAAAATGAGGGGATATGGCGCCATATCTACAAAGCCAAACAAACAAAATCAAAGCTCTATGGCTACAGTTGACACCCTAGATTATGGCAACATTCTTTAGTTTACTCTCGTTATATGGAAAGAAGTGAGATTCTGCTTCCACATGCTAAAAATAAATTACCACCTCCAGAAGCCTTTGATCTCTCACTTTCGCAAGGCTAAAATCGCCAATCACTATTCAATTGATCCAATTCCCCAAGCCCGCAAATGTTTTCACACCCGTAAACGGCAAATGAGGGAGAAAATCCTTCGAGTGCTAGAGAGGACCTGCAAGGGGTTAAACACCTATTCGTAGCACTGTAAAATCGAAGAAAAATCACTACTGAAATAACGGAGAAAGAGATGATAGACATTAGAATAAATTGCACAACAGTCTCAAGCCTGCAAATCGGCAGGAAAAAAAATCTTATTTTTATGTGTCAATTCTGGGTTAAAATGATCTTGGGTATCAATGAGTTAATACATATCAGGCCACCCACATGGACTAGAACAGCATTGGCATTTATTTTCATAATTCTTTATTTTGCACTTTTGCGAATCTGATCACATATCGGACCCCCGAACCTAATTGATTGACACGTAAGCTCCATGTTTTACTGTCGTAATAATGCCGGTCTCCTTTTCTATTGGCTGATTCTAAATGGGAGGTTAGGGTCTTGCTTAATTGATCATGTTCCCGCCCTGAACTGCTACGAACCAGTGCATGGTTTACGGTTTTGGCTTGGGGCCCGGAATTTGCGGGCTTGAGCAATTGAATGGCATCACAATCGGAGACCAATGGGAGCCCGCAACTCACAGGCATTCAACTGCCTGAGATCGATTTGGGGGCTTGGAATTGACTCTGGCTCAGTTTCTCAAGGTATACAGTGTACACTGCACTCTGGGAAGCTGGGTGAAGGCATGCAAATGAGCCCAAAATGCATTTCACTATCATTTTAAGCATGGCTTCTTTATAGCATATCCCTGACATTATAACACAGCTTTTGAGCACATCACAGGCAAGTCAGGAAACCTACCCACAGACTGTTTCGACCTCTTGAATGGTGAATTAAATTTTAAGCCTGGCAATGATGTTTGCCACACAATGCGTGTTTGGTTGTCCTAGGGCCTTGGTTTAAGTGTTACTGTGTTGGTTTAAGTGTTTCTACCTTGTGTTATATGTTAGTGGCTTGGATGACGTGTTACTGCTTAAGGCTCGGTTTTACGCCCTTCGGGGTAGTTTTCGCTCCTTCGGGGTGGTTTTCCCTCCTTTGGTGTAGTTTTCCCTCCTTCAGGGGGGATTTTCCCTCCTTCGGGGTAGTTTTCCGTCCTTCGGGGTAGTTTTCCCTCCTTCGGTGTAGTTTTACGTCCTTCGGGGTAGTTTTCGCTCCTTCGGGGTAGTTTTCCCTCCTTCGGTGTAGTTTTACGTCCTTCGGGGTAGTTTCCGCTCCTTCGGGGTGGTTTTCCCTCCTTCGGTGTAGTTTTCCCTCCTTCGGAGTGATTTTCCCTCCTTCGGGGTAGTTTTCCGTCCTTCGGGCTCATTTTCGTTGTGTTTTTCCTACAGCCATTTTTTTCTCGCTTAGGCGATTTCCAATTGTGGCAATGGGCTGTAAGTGCGTGACCAACATCATACAGTCCTGCAGATCCACAACTATATATATGATATCAAGTAGTCAAATGTCCCAATTGAACACATACAGTATATTCTATTATATATAGTCACACATAGACCATTATTGGCTCAGAAGTATAACATAAAACTTTATTTTGATTATTATTATTATTACTATGCCATTATTACTACTTGAACTAAATGCATTGGTCATCTCAGTTTTTCCATGTTGTGTGCCGAAAATATATCTATTATTGTAATGATGTCTATTCATAAAACTAACCCTTTCCCAATTCTAAGTTGAGACCAGTCTTATTTTATCTTTTCATGTTGGAAAAATCTTTCCCCACTTTAGTGAACAGGCTTCACAGCATAACATAGGAACTGGAGTCCTGGTGGCCTAATGTCTTTTTTCAACCTTAATTACTATGTAACTATATTACTATAACAACTCAATCCCTTCCATAGTGAATATAGACCAAAGTGGAATGGAAACTAAACATTATGATATATTTAGAAGTTGAATTAAAGCTTAAAAGTAACTGAGGAGGGTGGGGGGGGGGGGGGGGGGTATTGAACATTACTCTGATTTATTCTCACAGCGCATTGTTCACCTCCACTTATATTGAAATAAGCAAATAACTGAAAGTACAACAAAGACGGCCTTAATTATGAAAAAAAACTGTGGCTGCAAACTCTGGAAATCATTTACTATCGTGCGGAGCTCATTTGCAATTTAAACTTATGCCCAGACAAGTGGAATTTTAACAAATCATGATCACAGAATACAGGCCGTCCGCACTGACCTTTGTGGTATTCATGCTCATTCTTGTCCTCTACTACCAGGTCATTTCAGTTTTATTCACAACTTTTTGGGTATGTAATAATAGTATTAAAGGACCACAAAATTCCCCTCTGGGATATTTGATAGAGGGTTAAAAAGCAGGTGGAAAAAGTGTTTTCATTTTGGAAATTGATGCTGAATTCATGGACTTGATTAATTGAAGTCAGGCTATTTCACTGTGTTGCCTCTGCCTAAATGGGTAATGAGCTCTGTACCGAGTGGAACAATTCATTTTGAATGAAAAAACAAAACAAAAAAACAGGCTTGTGAATATAAACTGAGCAATAAAACACTGTTTACTGATTATTCACATATTCACAGTGGAAAGGAGGGATAGAGGGAGTTGTTCCAATCTGCAGATTAAACTTACTTTATTTCACAAAGTATATATATCTATATAGCAAATAAATAGTACATTTGCGCTCACATATTATCTAAAATACGTTAAATTTCCTGCTCATAAAAAATACAGTTATTACACTGCATTTTCAGAAACTGGGCATGGATATGCAAATGTGCCCACAAAGGCTTTGTTCTTTAATCCAATACAATTTTAAGCATGGCTTCTTTTAAGCCTGCTGTCTTACACAGCTTTAAGCAAAGCCCAGGATGGATTATACATAAGCCAGGAAACCTACCCGCGGACATTTATTTCAAGGTTACTTCCTCTCATCAGCCAGGGGCCAGTTCCTAGCTTGTGTATTAGATTTTGTAGGGAGGTAGTATACAGTGGTACCTTGGTTCTCAACCTCCTCGGAACGCAACATTTTCGATACTTAACCTGACTTGATGAGCAAAAAACCTTGGTACTCATCGCCTAACCTTGGTACTTAACACATTTGGTAAAAACAACTTACACTACTTCTTACCGGAGTTTGGTATGGATTAAGGATGAGGTATATTAGAAATAGAGGTTTGACAAGAGATAAGAATCGAAAAGGCCCATCTACTCTGTTCATTCTATCGGCTTAAAATATTTTTACACATTCACAGTGAGTAGGGGGCAGGTAGAGGGGGTGGTTCTAATCCACAACTTAAACATACTTTATATCCCAAGA